>JABUQX010045105.1:70000-77500 GCA_015478945.1 Trachelipus rathkii | reverse complement strand
ATATATATATAGTATATTATGTATATATATATATGTCAAGACATATATCTGTATATATGGCATCTGAACCATATATATATATATATATATATATATATATATATATATATAATTGCCAAAAAACGTCTTTTTTTGAAGCTTGTTTTTTTTCTTTTCTTTTTTCTTTTTTTTTTTTTTATTTCTTTCAGCAATTTCCTATTTTGTTTGTTTTGACAATTGCTTATTATTTTTGTGTTTAATATCATCATTATTTTTTTAGTATAACCTAGAACCAATTTCGTTAAAATTAAGCTTAGAAATACTTTCTATCAGTATAGTTAATTATACTGTATAAATGTCTGATTTATTAGTACTATTGAATTCAAAACAAAAAACAAAAAAAAAAAAAAAAAAAAAAAAAACAATCAATACAATTATCCAAATTAAAAGATTTAGTATTAGGAATGGTTATTATTAGAACAATTTACCTTTGTGAAATTATTTTCCCAACTCAACAATAAAAAATTTAAAAAGAGGAAAAAAAAAATTGTTTAATTTATAAACAATTAAAAGCAGTTATTATTTATGTAGCATACTATTTTCACGACTTTTTGGAATGAAATTAGTTCTAAATAATAAAAAAAAAATTACAAAATTATTAGTATGATTAATTTTTAAAAAAAATTATGAAAAACAGAAAACAAGAATGTTATTTGTTTGTATTTTTTTTTTTTTTTTTTTTGCTCTTTGCTTATCATAAACGTGGGCTTTTTTCTTTGAACTTTACAATTCACACACATAACTAGCATTACATATTATGTTATATATATTATTATATATAATATATATATAGTTAAAGAATATGTTATATATATTAGATATTATATATATATATATATATTATGTTATTATTATATTATAAAAAAATATATATATATATATATATATATATATATATATATATATATATATATATATATATGTACTTATATATATATATATATATATATATATATATTATATATATATATATATATATATATATATAACAGAGTAAAGAGAAATTAGGAGATGGATATGAAATTCCGGCCGGAATACTATTTGCTGGTTCAGGCTATTTCCGTTCCTACCTGGAACTGGAAAAATCCAGTCTGATATTAATCCTCATTAGTAAATAAATATATATATATATATATATATTTAGTTAAGAAAGAAGAGTTGTTATTATATGTATGGTTATATATATATATATATATATATATATTATTATATATATATTATATATAGAGTATAAAGTATATATATATATATATATATATATATATATATATATATATATATATATATATATATATTATATATATATATATTATATCAATTGGAAAATTCTACGTAATATTTGGAGTTTATACTTGATATTTTCCTTTATTTTTTCATACATGAACGATGCTGTTATTTATTTGTTTATTTAATTATTATTTATTTATTTAAGTCGAACAAACTGAAGACGCAGGTCGTTCAGAAAACTATTAACCCAGACTTCAACGAAACTTTGACATATTATGGAATTAGCGACCACGATATGGCCAGAAAAACTCTAAGACTCATGGTACTAGGTAAGAAAATTTATATTTATACACAAGGTAATTCTAAAATGTATTAATACTTATGTGGAAATAACGTGTATAGAAAAACAGAAATAATTTACACACCATAGTAAAAATGTGTTTTTTGTTCAAAGAATTTCAGCGTTTTCACTATCATTTTAAGCTTACTTTTTTTAACATTTATTTGTTATGAATAATTTAGCTACGACTAACTAGCAAAGTCTTCATATTCAGGGAGAAGACGCCATTAAACGAAGAAAAAAAAAGACATTGTAAAATGGCCATCCAAAGCCAACATTGAATTAAACTTCCCAGAATGGCTCAAACGCAAGCTTTAAAGTGAGGACGGTTGAATATAAAAGGAAACCCAAATGATGTTAAAAAATTCCACAGATCAGATGTGGCTGCAAGAAGGATCTAATACAACAAGCAAACCTTGAGTTCCAAATCTCCTTTCATTGTTCTACGCAAAGGTGGTGGAGGTCTAATGGTCAACTTCCTTTAACATCAACCGTTGTAGTACTTATAGAAAAGAGATAGAGTTCCAACTTCAAGTTGCAAATATTGAAGTTCGAGGAAGTTATAAAGGTGCCCGAACATTTGGCCTACGGACGCTTGACCGAATGAACATTTGGCCGAACATGAATTAGGTTATGTTATGTTAGGTTGTAATGTTCGGTTAGGTTAGGTTAGATTAGGTTGGGAGATAAATGTCCTATAAAACATTTTTGTTTCGTAATTTTATTTTCATGCTTGGTCAAATGTCCGTTATGTCAAATGTTCGTTCGTCGGTTAAATGTTCGTCGATAAGATGTGCTGGAGCCGTTAGAAAATATACGACATTTTTGTAGTATCTAAACCTTACACTCAACCTTATTCAAAAGATTGGTGGATCTGGAGCCTCCCAGATGAGTGAACAGTATTCCATAAAAGGACGGATAACACCCGTATAGAGCAGAAAAAACTGTAAGGAAGAAAAGAATTCTCGCAACATTAGCAGAACTCCGAGCTTCTATGAAACTGCCAAAGTATCCATTGTTTTATGAAGTTACCTATACAGTTTGTTATTTATGTTGAGGACAAGAGAGTTTATGTTTACAATATGTGTGACAACAAAACTGTCAAAAGAGATGGGAAAGTTGGGATGTATATTTGATTTGGAGATCTATAGAAATAGAGTTTTTAAAGAACTAAAGCTTACTAGGTAGAGGCTACCCCACAAAGAATTCTCATCCAGATAGATCAACTAGAATTGAATCGCAAAGTTGAAGAAGAGAAACAACTCTAGGTGCAAAAGTAGTTGCGAATTTGAATGGAGTGGAAGAATATATAATCGAGTAATTAGCATAAGAGGGAGTTAAGTTTGAAGAGCATCTGAGTAGGCGTAATTAAAAACTAGGAATAGGTTAGGAAATAAAATAGAACCCTGAGTAACACCACAATTGATGTAGATGGAAGAAGAAATCTCTCCATCAATAAGTGCCAAATTGGAGCTATTCTAGAGAAATCTAAACTTAGTAACAAAATGGAGGAGGAAATCCAATGTATGGGATCAGCTTTGAATATGTCCAGCACCACCACACAAAATTCCCCTTACTCACTTATGATGGAGGACCATAAGTACAGTAGGAAAGTATATCACCAGTTGACTTCGAGCGTCGAAAGCCATACTGATAGACGGAAAGGAAGGTATTAAGTCCAAATGATTCAGGAGATTAAATATATACATATATTAATAGATCTGGAGAGATTACAGATAAGTGATAGAGTTAAAGGGTTCAAAACGACTATCCTTCTTGAAATATCTCCAGGTGGTTTACACAAGCCCAAAAAACTCAATGCGTGAGGTGTGAAGAAAATGTTAGTCATGTTAGATGCCCTCCTCTGCCCCACCCATCTCCTTCCAAATCCCTGTTAATATGGACTTGAAAATTCACAACAAAGTGGGAAGGAACACCACATAACAGGAAGTATGACTATCCATGTTTGTGATGGCTGACTGTTCTCACCGTAGTGCACCAATATGAGCAAGAAATCCCTGTTCTAATCATGAGCAAAGGAGCAAGTCTTAACGAACTTGTTGTGAGTGCATAAAAAGGTCAAACTCTATCTAGGGTGATTTACAATTCAGATGTTCTTAATATTTTTTACAAACAACCTGTTGTTATTTGAAGAACTCCATTACAAGCAGCAACCTTTCTTCTTTGCAGCAAAGATAATCTTCTTGCCATTTTACTTCACTGTAAATAAGAGAAAGGAAAATATATATACATTTCACAAATCTCCATATATATATTATATATTATATATATTTATATATATATATAGTATATATATATATATAATAATATTATAAATATATAATATATATATATATATATATATATATATAATAGTTATTATAGTTATATAGTTATATAGTTATATAGTTATAGTTATAGTTATAGTTATAGTTATAGTTATTAATAGTAGTCTATGGTAATAATACATTGAGTGTATAAATATTGCGCAAAAACTATTATTCTAAAGAATTTCCTAATATTTTAATTTTTATATAAAAATCTGAGCAGTTAAAAATAACACCACACACACACACACACACACACACACACACACACACACACACACACACACACACACACACACACACACACACACACATACACTACACACATACACACACCTACACACACACAAACAAATTCTTTTGAACCAATTTAATTAAAGTAGACATTGTCGCTTTTTTGAATATAAAACAACGAACATAAAATTAAACTCTTTGCCCGCATTAAATTGTTTAAACAAACAAACAAACGTTTTTTTTGGTTTTTTTTTGTTGTTGTTTTTTTTTGGCTAATTAAAAAAGTTTGTTCTTTGAATTAAAATTAAATTTAGAAAAACTTTGGTGTTAATAAATAAAAGAATAATTAAATTTCGATATATCTTTTTGTCTAACATGTTTTGGCGATGAATAATTTAAAGTTAGTTATTTGCTGTATAAAATATATTTATCTATACTAGATATAGCATGATAAATAAGAAAATATATATTGTAAATTATATATATATATATATATATATATATATTACATATATAATATAATATATATATATATATATATATATATATATATATATGAGTGTGTGTGGGTGCCAAAGGTAAAGATACAGAAACGAAGAGCAAAACAATAAGTAAACAATTTGAAGATACAGTTAGACAGACAAACATTCAGGCAGGCAGACAGACATACAGACAGACATAAAAACAGACAGACAGACAGACAAACAGACAGACATTCAGGCAGGCAGGCAGACAGAGACATATTTATTAATATGTTTCAAAGCAAATCTCTTACCAAGTATATAATTAAGTTCCTAACTTTATTAAGACCTTCACATTCAACCAGACATTCAACATAAAATCCAAAAGAATCACATTAAAAATCATTACATATTTATTTATTTATTTTTAAATGAATTATTATTATTATTTTTCAGACGTGGACAGATTCAAGCATGACTTCTTAGGAGAGGTTCGAATCCCTCTTAAAACTCTAATTCCTCATGAGGCAAGAAGGTTTAGGAAACACTTAGAACAAAAAGCAAATGTAAGCTCTTTTATTATTATTATTATTATTATTATTATTATTATTATTATTATTATTATTAGTAGTAGTAGTAGTAGTAGTAGTAGTAGTAGTAGTAGTAGTAGTAGTAGTAGTAGTAGTAGTAGTAGTAGTAGTAACTGTTCCCTATGAATTTAATCCTGAGAAGGCCAACGTACTTAACTCTATTCCATTTGCGTAAAACTTGTGTTTCCGAGCTTGTACACTTCCTTGGGTACCCTTGTACCTTGTACCCTTCCTTCCTTGACCTTGTTCCCTTCCTATTTCGTCTTTGGCTATCAACCTAAGGTTTTTTTTTCCTGCTTTATGCGTCCTCTCGATTGACCGAAAACTTAAGGCCAAGCTATTTATCCGATCTCTTTCGTTTCTGTTTTTTTTGGAATATTCAGATTTATCCTATTGAATAAGGGGACTGACTCAAATGGTCGACATAATATCAAAAACATTTCCCGTACAGCCCTCCGCAGGCGTTAGGTTAGGTTAGGTTAGGTTAGGTTAGGTTAGGTTAGGTTAGGTTAGGTTAGGTTAGGTTAGGTTAGGTTAAAGTAAGTTTAAGTTAAGTTAAGTTAAGTTAAGTTAAGTTAAGTTAAGTTAAGTTAAGTTAAGTTAAGTTAAGTTAAGTTAAGTTAAGTTTTAAGTTAAGTTTTAAGTTAAGTTTTAAGTTAAGTTTTAAGTTAAGTTAAGTTAAGTTAGGTTAAGTTAAGTTAAGTTAGGTTAGGTTAGGTTAGGTTAGGTTAGGTTAGGTTAGGTTAGGTTAGGTTAAGTTTTGTTGGAATCGATAAAGAAACTCTAATTAACCAGATTTTTTTTCTTTACAAATGTCAACCATTTGACCGGTCGATCATTTTCCCTGTCGACCATTTGGGACTATCTTCCTGAATAGTAATATTTGAAAACATCTTAACTCTTCTGATCATATTTCGGATAGTCACTTTCCTTTTTCTCTTCTGCGTTTCGAGGTATCCATTACGGTGGAACTGAATACATCGAAAGCTTTCGAATAATTGGCTCAAAGATTTGATTTCCAATATTTCTTTCATTTGATATTTTGAATTTCTTTCTCTAACGTTATGTTTGATTTCCTTTCCGGTAGCTCAATAAAACAGTTGTCACTTACTGCTCATTCACTGGAATGCTCCTCAAGGTTCTGCTCTGTTACATGCTATTCTCCTTCTATTTCGTAATTACCTTTTATCAATTATTTCTTCATCCATCTATTGTTTCCGTTTTGAAGACGATCTTAGCAGCAGATATCTGACGAAAGCATCTGTTGTGAAATAGGAGAAATCGTTTTATTCAATACTTTAAAAAATATATTGATAAATATGAGCAATATATATATATAAATATATATATATATATATATAATATATATATAATATATATATAATATAAAATATATATTATATATAAATATATATATATATATAAATATATAAAATATATATATATATATATATATATATATATATAATATATATATATAAAACATCAACTTCAAAAATCGAATTAAAAACTTTGTCCTTAAAATTCTTAGCGTCTCATTTTTCTTGATTTTCGCTGAACGAGTCACATTGCTGTTTCTCTTACTAAATATGCTTCTAAAATGTTAGATATATTCTGATCTTCTGCACACCTCCCCATATACTTGCATTTTCTAGGACCTTGTCCGTCCTTGTGTAGAGCAAATGTTTCATACTTGGGGTAATTCCATACTGAGGATGGTTGAGCATCGCATTGATCTGTACTGCACTGAACCATGAGTGAAAAACGATGCACTGTACCTCACCTTTAAGTCGGTCAACTCTATACCAAACATATACAGTTTTTCTTAAAAAGTGTCTTCTAAAGCCCGTTCAATACAAGTGTTTAAAATGCGTTGCTTTAGATACCACGTTTTAAGCGCCCATATAGATGTGGCCTTAGCCTTTTCGTCGTATTAAATCTTCCACTTTCACTACTTTTCTGAAATCTATTTGAACCAGCCAAACTGTTGCATCATTTTCCTAAAACTGTTGTAATAAACTCTTTAATCACATACCTGTCGTCTCGGATTACAAAACCCCAGACTAAAAGGCTGCGCTCATTCCTGCAGGTACTTTGTCGGTAAACACTAGAATACTTTTTTTCTCTTTCAGTAACTCTTCTTTAAATGATTTTCAAACTTATAACTGCACTTCAGCATTTTATTTGGATAATGATTTATTTTAGATCTTCTCTTGTGGGCGTGAGGGCGTAATGTATGCATCTCACATTTCTCCACCTGATATAACAAATAATAAAGACTC
>JABUQX010045105.1:57500-60000 GCA_015478945.1 Trachelipus rathkii | reverse complement strand
ATATATATCACATACTATATATATTATATATATATATATATATATATATATATATATATATATATATAAATGTGCTTGAAAAAGCGGATCAATTAAAATGAAATAATATTAATATAACATGCCCAAGTAATCTGTAAATTTGTCGGATCAATTGCGAGCACATTATCAGTATTATTATATAATGTTCACATCTCTAAGCCAATCAAATTGCGCCAAAAATGTATAGTGATATAACATGCTAGCTCATCTATAGATTTGTCGCTGAAGCCCTATTTGAGCGAATTTGTTTCTCATATTAAAGCATAAGTACTTAAAAATTTGGACTAATTTGGGCCAACTGGTAATATAGTAAATATTTAAAAGAAATTATAAATTATAAATTATATTAAGATTCAGTGAAATACAATAATTAAATTTACTTCTTTTACAAAAATAATCAATTAAATCCTTACTTTAGAAATAAATATATTTTATAAAGTACGAATATAATTGAAACAAGCTTAAAAATATTGGCAAAAATTCGTTTTCCTTGAAAGAAAAATGTATTTTAATGGGAAACTACTTTAAAAAATAAACTAAATATATTATTATTATTATTATTATTATTATTATTATTATATTATTATTATTATTATTATTATATATTATTATTATTATTATTATTAATTTATTATTATTATTATTATATTATTGAAGTTTAATTATGAATTGATTTCTTTGGCTTGTTTTTTTTATTTTATTCTCCTTTCCCAATTCTAATTTAAAAAAAAAACTACTTCGGCCGCTCTCTCTCTCACGGCTCTATATTATATATATATATATATATATTATATAATATATATATATATATATAAGTATATATATATATATAATATATATATATATATATATATATATAATATATATATATATATATATTAATAATATATATATATATATATATTATAAAAACTTTGATAGTTCCCCACATAAGCTGATGAAGAAGTTACTCAATGTGGTTAGTGGAGTGGTACATTTTTTTTTTTTAGTTGTCACCACCACTCACGGCAGAGCCTATTCAGGAGGGTGTTGCACAACCAAAGTTTCATCGCTAGCGCAAATTAACGCCGATGAGAACAGGACGCAGGCTTTAAAGTGATTGAATTAAATTCAGCAGGGAACACAGAAGGAAGAGAATTCCACAGAACACAAGAGGTCGCAGGAAAGAAGGAAGCACGCAGGAACTAGCCCTGGAGTTACCAAGATCCACACAAAACTCGTGTGCAGACACTGCACCCCTTGTGCTACGAGGGCGTCGTAAAGGTGGTGGTACACGAGTGGTCAGTTCCCTCGAGCACTTACCCCTATGGTACTTATAGAAAAGAGACAAAGTACCAACATCACGCCGCAAAGATAGAGGGTTAAGTGAACTGGAAAGTACATAACAGTTTATAAGCCCTTTGGTGGCTTTTGACTCGACCCGGTCCAAAAGCCGGGTGAAACCAGAGCCCCCCAGATTTGAGAACAGTACTCCATACAAGGGCGGAGAGACCCTTTTATAGCTGGAGTAACTGAAGAAGAGAAAAAAGTCTCGCAGTCTAAAACAGAACTTCCCAGTTTCTTTGAAGCGCCCTAGCAACCGTTGTATGTGGGTTTCCAAGACAGATTTTTGTTTATGTTAAGGCCAAGATGTTATATTGTCAACAGGAGAGACGAGGGAACAGAAAACAGTCGAAAGATATAGGAAAGTTTGAAGGTGTTTTAGAGGGAGATTTGTAGAAGTGAGTTTTTAAAGAATTGAAATTTCAACAAGGTTGCAGACGGACCCCACCCGGAAATCCTGTTCAAATCGTCAAAATTAGAATCGGAAAAGTTATGACGCGAAGAAACTCTAGATGTTAAGGAAGGTTCAAATTTGAAATGAGTGTAGAGTTTGAAGGGTCGAGTCATCGCATATGATGGATAGAGTTAGATGTGCAGTGAGAAGATCATTAATGAAAAGTAAGAATTAAAGTAGGAGATAAGACCGAACCCTGAGACACCACTATGACAGAAAAGAAGAAGAGTCGCGCCATCACCACATCCGATATTAACGACATGAAGAAAAGCTAACATAAGTAAGCAAGAGAAGGAGGAACACCCAAAGGAAGGGAGCTTGGAGAGCAGTGATGCGTCTATAACCCGGTCAAATGCTTTGCATATGTCAAAGCGCCACCACGCAAGTCTCCCGTAGTTCCTAAAAGCGAAAAACCATAAATCGGTTAAATGGGAAAGTATATCGCCAGTAACCTTGAACCCGAAAGCCGTACTGGTGATTGGAAAGATGAGAATGAAATTCCAGATGCCTAAGAAAGAGAGGTAAGAAGTGTTCAAAAAGATCTTAATAGAATACAAGTGAAGACTATAGGCGATAGTTTGAAGGATCAGAGCGGGCTTCCTTTTTTTCGGAATAGTTGACATGTGCGTGCTTCCAACACTGAGGGAAAGTGCTAGTATTGAGACATAGAGAATATAGTTGAAA
>JABUQX010045105.1:50000-52500 GCA_015478945.1 Trachelipus rathkii | reverse complement strand
TTTTTTTTATTTCAATGAGAATAAATATATTAAAGGTAGAAATTAATAAAGCCTGTGCTTGATGATAAATCTGACAATAATTAAGATAATAAATGATAAACAAAACATTGGAAGAGTAATAAAAAATAAATGATAAAACCAAAGAAACCAAAAACTACTCCTGATATCCAATGAAATTACTCTTACTTTTTTTATTACCTCTAGTAGGAAAAGACAAAAGGCCTAACATAAACCCTCCATATTTGTTTGCTTGTCTCTCAAAATGCTAACAAGTCTGGGGTAATATATACCATTATTAGACTGCATTACATATATATATATATAATATAATCATATTATATTATATATATATATATATATATTATATAATATATATATATTATATATATATATATATTATATATATATATATATATATACCATTGGTTTTTTAGTTTTTTAAAGCGTTTTTTTTTTTTTGGTAACAAAAAAACACAACCTTAAAAAATTATTTTTTTGGTTTCTTTTGAAAAATTGCCATATTAAGAGTATTTTGACTACATAATTTTAAGAAACCATAAATAATTAATAGGTAATAATCTGTAACGGAATAAAAACTATTTGTCCTTTTTGATTATTAACTTATTGGAACTGCTCCAGTGTTGTTTGAGGGATTTGGTGGCAATATCCTCAAAACTTCTAATTGGGAATAATTTTCTCAATTTTCATTGTTTGCATCAAACCAAAGGCAAAATACAGCATTGGTCGAGTTCTAAAATGTTGATTTCAAGTGTTTAACTGGATCTTTGTCTAATTGTTATTTATTGCCAACTGAAAGTTAAAAAGTTCATATATACTATATATATATATATATATATATATATAATATATATATATATATATAATATATATATATATATTATATATATATATATATATATATATATATATATATATATATATATATATATATATATATATATTCTATTTATCCGTTTAAACATGAATTTTTCAGAGTCTATAGAATAGGCCGAATTGGAGACCTTTAATTACATCTTTATACGTTATATTAGAGTGTACCTGAACTGATTTTTTCAGTTTTCGTCAAGACTGTAATTAGCCAGAATGAACAAAATAAATTCCGGCCGGTGCTGGAATTTTTTATCAATCTCAGTTATTCTGTTATATATTATATATATATATATATATATATATATATATATATATATATATATATATATATATATATATATATATATATATATATATATATATATATATATATATATAAAATAAAATATAATATATATTTATATTATATATATATATATACTATATACTATATACATATAGTATATATATATATAATATTATATATATATTATTATATAACTATATATATATATATATATATATATATATATATCTATCTATATATATATATATATATATATATTATATATATATATATCATATATATATATATATATATATATATATATATATATAGATCAAAAAACTAATTAAGAAGTCTGAAATATCTTTAGGTTTTTTTATTATTTTTATTATTATTTTCTGCCCCTTCCTTGAAAAGGGCCCTGCCTGTGAGTGGTGGCAATCTGTTAAAAAAAAAAGAATTTATATATATATATATATATATATATATATACTAAATAAACATATATTTTATATATTATATTTAAAAAAAATATATATATATATTGTGATGTATATATATTATATATAGTATATATTATTATATATATTATATATATATATATATATGCTGGAATTTGTTGACAAAATAAGGTAAATTTTGTGTGGTTATAATTAGCAATTTGAAAATATCAAAGTAATGTTAGAATCTTTAAATCGACCTAACAAAATCTTAGATACTACATAAACTATAATGCTACCTAAAAGGAGTTAAGGAGTAAAGACTATCTATAATAGATATATTATTTCGAAATTGGATAATGTGCACAATTTTGAACCTTTTACCTAGAAAAGGATATGATATGTTTGAGGCACAACGTAGAGCTGCTAAAATGATTTGTGCTTTTGCATACGAGTGTTAGCAGATGGGATTGATGAAATTTGACGTATATATCAATGAGAATAAGATTTGTCTTAGAAGGTAGATATTTCAGGCTTATAGAAATTTTTCATCATTTTACTCCAATGACAAGAATAATTTTTCATACTTAGACTACGATGCGAGTGCAAGAGGCCATATTAAGAATATAAAATGGAAAAGTACATTGCAAGTACTTGAGAAATACTTCTTTAGCAACAGAGCAGTTAATGTTTGGAATGGTTTGTCTTAGGAATTAATAACTGGCAGTTCTTATGTGACTTTAAAAAATAGACTGATTATTTATATGAAAGAATTTTTTGGTAAAATATAGTTAATATGCATTTTAATTTTTTATATTTTTGGTCTCTCTCTCTCTCTCTCTCTCTCTCTCTATATATATATATATATATATATATATATATATATATATATATATTATATATA
>JABUQX010045105.1:20000-35000 GCA_015478945.1 Trachelipus rathkii | reverse complement strand
AATCACTTTCGACTCCATTTATTCTCACAGACACACGCTTCACTATCGTCATACATACTTTTGATTCCATTCAGAAGCCTACCATCAACACCATATATCACTAACACCTGCCATAGAGCTTCCCTATTAATCCTATCATAAGTCTGTTGCAAATCCATAAAAAGTAAATACAATTTATTTTCTTCTCTCTCATTTTCTCAGTCATTAGTTTTAATGTAAAGATTTGATCCACACACCCTCTACCACTTCTAAACGCACCTTGCTACTCGACGCACTCTTTTGACCAAAATACCAGTATATATCTTCACAACACTCAATAAACTAATACTTCTCATATAAATTAATACAGTTACCCTTACCCCCTTACCCTCATATGGTAAGGGTACTATTGTCTCTCCTCCAATCCTCTCGGAACTATACCATCAACAATTCTCCATAAACGCTTTGTTACGCTTACAATCCAATCAGTCACCATATCTCGCCTCCATTCAATTTTGATCTTTTCATCAGCAATTTCAGCTATACTTGCAGATTTATCATTCTTTCAACTTTCTCACTCTACCCATTACCTCCTTTTTACTAATGACCTCATCCCAAAATACCTATTATTCCTTTTTGCACCATCAAACCCACGCAGATTCTCTGTCACCTCTTCATTACTGTCATTGTTATTTAGATTTTCGAAGTGTCCCTCCACATTCCCCTCACATCCATTTCATCAGTTACGAAAGCACCATCCCTATTCATTATTCAAGCAGATTCCCCTTATTCCCTACCTCCTTAACTCCTTTCTCGCTTCCTCTCTTCAGAGAAGATATTGAGCTTCTCTCCGTATTCTTATTAATCTCCATTCAACCTCTTCAAATAATAACACACATTGTCTATTTACCTCTTTTCCTCCAACGTATACCTTCTAGTATTCCTTTCTTTCTTTTTTTTTCCTCCTGCATTCCAAGCATCTTTCTTTTTGAAACCTCATCACTGGCTTTTAGTACATTCAACCACGCTTCTTTTTTACTTTTAACCGCTTGCATCATCTCTACATTCCACCACTAACTGTTAACATTCTTACTTCCTACTTTAGCACATCCATATACTTCTTTTGCACTACTAACAAGTTGCCGTAAAAGTTTACCTAACCTAGATGGTTTGACTGTCATATATATATATATATATTTGTATATATATATATATATATATATATATATATATATATATATATATATATATATATATATATATATATATAGTTATATATATTTATATATATATATATATATATATATATATATATATATATATATATATATATATAGTAGTGATGCCACGTCCGGAGATCCCACAGCTTTTTCTCAAAAAGTATAAGAGATATTTGTTTCAAACTTGGAATATAATCTATGTATGGGTTAAGCTCGAAACAGGGTAAATTTCAAGTCTCTAGGATGTATATAGAGGGGGGTCGCCCCCGAGGGTGGACGCTGATATTGCGCTTACGCCCTTGTGGCGGCTTCTGAGCGACCGAAATTAGGCCTATCTCGTCGCAGACGAGATTACGTCAGCGCGCGAGAGCGCGCGCGCACATACACATACACATACACATTATTATTATTATTACGTCGAAGAAGTGTTTCCGGAGGAAACACTTCTGAGTTGTTTTTTAAACCCTTCTGCGTGTCCTTCACCACGCCCCGCAGCGCCGCCCGCGCCCCGTACTGCACCGCACACATTCGCATTCATTCAGTTTTATTATTATTATTATTATTATTATTATTATTATTATTATTATTATTATTATTATTATTATTATTATTATTATTATTATTATTATTATTATTAGTAGTAGTAGTAGTAGTAGTAGTAGTAGTAGTAGTAGTAGTAGTAGTAGTAGTAGTAGTAGTAGTAGTAGTAGTAGTAGTAGTAGTAGTGGTAGAATAGAGCTATATCGTATCGTGATAAAAATCGGTAAAAGATGGGAGGTACTCCTGGACGATAAAGATTGAAGGGGGACCCCACTCTTAAAAATCGAAGTGTAGCTTAGAAATTTGTTGGTTCCGACACTGTGCTGACAAAGGTTAATAAAATACTGTATAACAATGTTGCCCTTTTACAGGCGTCGAGTCTGTAGATTTCGAAAATAATGGTTTCAGAATAATTAAAATAAAAAAATTAAATAAATAAATAAAATTTCTGCCCTTTTGTTTATGTCTGCAACTATGTTTAAGAACTTAAAAGCAGTAAATCATCAGTCCAAACCGATACCATCCCAACTCTCCTCCTGATCATCAGCAGATCTGATTAATCTTAAGTCAGACAAGTCACTAAATGTAATGTTTACATACCTAGTAAATCACCTTAATCAATAGACTATCCAACCTCCCTCCTGACCATCTGTGATCTATTGATCTATTGATTAAGGTCAAATTTTTACTAAAATTGTAACGTTTACATAAAGTAAATCAGTAAATCACTAAATCAAACACTATCCAACCACCTCCTGATCATCTGTGATCTATTGATTCATTGATTAAGGTCAAATTTTTACTAAAATTGTAACGTTTTACATACCATAAAAAATCACTAAATCAAACCACTATCCAACCTCCCTCCTGACCATCTGTGATCTATTGATCTATTGATTAAGGTCAAATTTTTACTAAAATTGTAACGTTTTACATACCCTAAATCAGTAAATCACTAAATCAAACCACTATCCAACCTCCCTCCTGATCATCTGTGATCTATTGACTCATTGATTAAGGCTCGGGGTTCAGGTCGTTTATTATTGGTAACATTAAACAAACCACGCCTTCAGACTATTGATCTGCTATTATGTCACATAATTGTATCGCTGATATACCCTAAATCAGCATTAGCTCAGATCTATTGACATGCTAGCGTCACTTCTTTACTGGCCAGGCATACTGGGAGAGCCACCACAGGTCGCTGGGGTGGTTTGTTGTCTAAATCTAAATCAGTAAATCAGCCCGGCCCACTCCGTCCAATATTGATCTATTGATCTATTGATTCAAGTCACATTTTCGAGTATCATTTTGATAAACATAACATAAAATCAAGTTCTTTATACAAAGATCAAACAATATATGCTGACGTAACAAAGTTTTCTACATTATCAATCATCTGAACTATGAATATAACCCACACCACGACAAACTTAGCACACCTTAAACATGAATAAACTGTTAACGTTAACAAAGTTTCACACTTAACAACAGTAAAGTAACTAACATTGCATGCCAAACGTAACCTATTCTTACTTTTTCAAGCATATCTCTAACATATTATCGTTAACCTTACACTGACACAGTAACATTTAGCAAAAATTTATCACAACATTGGTTAATTATCATACTGATCAACGAATATACTCTAACATAACAAAGTTTTCACAACAATAGTGAATACCGTAATTAGGCTGGAACTAAGAATATAATATACAACGACAAACCTGATACATCTTAAGCAAGAATAAACTGCTAACATTAACAAAGGTGCACACTTAACACCAGTAAAGTACAATGTTAATTTTACATTAACATAGTAATATTTAACAAAAAATTTAGCATAACCTATCCTAACTAGCATAATACCTAATGGGTAATGGCAAACAAAGTAAAGTTTTTACTCTCTGTAAAGCTAAACTATGAACATAACATACTTAACACACAATGGCTGCACGAATAAACAGCCAGCCCCAACATCTTAAACAACAAAGCGTACATAAGGGGACAGTAAAACAAGTTTTCAGGTGTATAACATATAATTTCCAATAAAAAGAACATTAAATAAATAAATACGTTCATACATATAAGTTTTTATTTTAAATATATTAATCCCTCTAAGCAGGGAGACATAGGATTCTGTATAAATTGAGCAAGTTCTATATGTTTCTCCAGAGATTCAACACCATTACTATGTTAATGTAAAATTAACATTGTACTTTACTGGTGTTAAGTGTGCACCTTTGTTAATGTTAGCAGTTTATTCTTGCTTAAGATGTGTCAGGCTTGTCGTAGTATATTATATTCTTAGTTCCAGCCTCTAAGTTGGTGGTTTTATTAGTGAAAACTTTGTTATGTTAGAGTATATTCGTTGATCAGTATGATAATTAACCGATGTTGTGATAAATTTTTGCTAAATGTTCCTGTGTCAGTGTAAGGTTAACGATAATATGTTAGAGATATGCTTGAAAAAGTAAGAATAGGTTACGTTTGGCATGCAATGTTAGTTACTTTACGGGTGTTAAGTGTGAAACTTTGTTAACGTTAACAGTTTATTCCTGTTTAAGATGTATCAGGTTTGTCGTTGTGGGTTATATTCATAGTTCAGATGATGCTAAGTAAGCTTTATTAATGTGAAAACTTTGTTACGTCAGCATATATTGTTTGATCTTTATAAAGAACTATTCTATGTTATGTTTATCCAAAAATGATACTCGAATGCACTGAATCAATAGATCAATAGATCAGAAGGTCATGGTGGGAGGGGTGGGTAGGGGTTTACGGTGTAGTTTGATTTACTGATTTACTGATTTAAGGTATGTAAAACGTTACAATTTTAGTAAAAATTTGACCTTAATCAATAGATCAATAGATCACAGATGGTCAGGAGGGAGGTTGGATAGTGGTTTGATTTAGTGATTTACTGATTTAGGTATGTAAAAACGTTACAATTTTAGTAAAAATTTGACCTTAATAACAGATCAATAGATCATGCCAGACATCAGGAGGGCAGGGATAGTGGTTTGATTTGTACTTTTACTGATTTTGTATGTAAAACGTTACAATTTTAGTAAAAAAATTCTTGACCTTAATCAATAGACTGGTAGATCGCTAGATGATCAGAGGGAGGTTGGGGATAGTGTCTTGATTTAGTGATTACTGATTTAAAGTATGAGGGAAACGTTGCTACCTTTTAGTAAAATTCTGACCTTAATCATTGTGATCTAATAGATCACCGGGACGACACTGTGAGGAGAGGTTGATGCGGTTTGATTTAGTGATTTACTGATTTAAAGTATGTAAAACGTTACACTTTAGTAAAATTTGACCTTAATCAATAGATCAATAGATCACAGATGGTCAGGGAGGGAGGGTTGATAGTGGTTTGATTTAGTGATTTACTGATTTAGGGTATGTAAAACGTTAATTTAGTAAAAATTTTACCTTAATCAATAGATCAATAGATCGCGATGTATCAGAGGGAGGTTGATTATGGTTTGATTTTCTAGTGATTACTGCTTTAGGTATGTAAACGTTACAATTTTAGTAAAAATTTGACCTTAATCAATAGATCAATAGATCACAGATGATCAGGAGGAGGTTGGATAGTGGTTTGATTTAGTGATTTACTGCTTTAGGGTATGTAAAAACGTAAATTTGTAAGTTATAAACAAAAAAGAATAAGAAATTTTATTTATTTATTTAATTTTTTATTTTAATGATTCTAAACCATTATTTTCAAATCTCCAGACTGATAAACTATATGTAAAGGAGATTCAACATTGTTGCTATAATGAATGTTTATTAACTTGGCAATCGCAGTGGCTCCAGCACTTCAGAAAATGCTGCGATATTTCTTTTCCCACCTCTAGTATTTCTAGAAATTACACTCTATCTGATTTCCAAATTTCAGCCTTCTACGAACACTTCGATTTTTTAGGGTCCCCTTTCGGGGACCCATGGGGACGTAAACATCGTCCAAGGCTGTGACTAGGGTACCTCCCCATCTAACACCACTCCAAATTTTATCACGATACGATAACTCTAACTACTACTACCACTACTACTACTACTACTACCACTACTACTACTACTACTACTACTACTACAATAATAATACATACACACATACACATACACACATACACACACCTTAAAGATAGACACTTTAAATATATTGTAAACATTAATAATAATAATAATAAGCTGAGCGGGCGATGCGGTGCGGTGCGGCGGAGCGGTGCGGGGCGTGGTGAAGGACACGCAGAAGGAGACGCAGAAGGGTTTAAAAAACAACTCAGAAGTGTTTCCTCCGGAAACACTTCTTCGACGTAATAATAATAATAATAATGTGTATGTGTATGTGTATGTGTATGTGTGTGTGTGCGGCTGCGCCGAGATTACGTCATCACGCTCGCCAAGTCTCGTTAGGCCTAAACTCACTCGCTCAGAAGCCGCACCACGACCGTAAGCGCAATATCGGCGTCCACCCTCGGGGGTGACCCCCCTCTATATACATCCTACAGACTTGAAATTTACACGGTTTCATGCTTATCCCATACATAGATTATATTCCAAGTTTGAAGCAAATATTCTATACCTTTTGAGAAAAAGTTAGAGTTTCCACAGCGCCCATCACTATATATATATATATATAGTATATATATATATATATATATATATATATATATATATGGCAGAATGGATATTTCTTACATATATATGTGTATGTTATTGTTATATATATATATATATATATATATAGTATATATATATATATAGATAGAGTATATAGGTACATAGATGCGAATATATCTATATATATATATATATAATATATATATATATATATATATATATATATATATATATATATATATATATATATATATATATATATATATATATATATATATATATATATATAAATATATATAAATATATATATATATATATATATATATATATATATATAGTAGCGTTATTTATTTTATTTTTTATTTTTATTTTTATTCTATCGTGCGTACACATCTTTTTTGCGTTAAAAAAAATTCGTTTGCCAAAATTTTTTAAATTTCTTTTATTTATATACGTAAATTTTGTCATACAATCGAACAATAAATATAACGTAAAAATCTTCGATTATCGAAAAATATGAATGAAATCGATATATCAATAAAATGGGCAAAGCATCGAAATGTACCGCCCTTATGTCGATAAGATTGGCCGGAACACTGAATCATATAAATTTTAAAAATATATATGGACGAAAATAAAAGTTAACCCGTATATTTGATGATAATTTAAATTAAATGTTTACAGTTTTAATATACTATTTACATAATTCAGATTAAACGGAAATTATTATTTTTATTATTATTATTATTATTATTATATTATTACTACTAATATATGAATATATATAATTATTATTATTATTATAAATTATTATTATTATTATTATTATTATTATTATTATTATTATTATTATTATTATTATTATTATATTATTATTATTAAACAACTTAAAAAAAATATTTGAATTAGTTATTCATTAAAATAACATTTAAATAAAATATATTTGATAACTAATATAATTTATTATATCAATATTTAATAATAATTAATAAAAATAATAATAATAATAATAAATAATAATATTTAATAATAATAATAATAATAATAATAATAATAATAATAATAATAATAATAATAATAATAATAATAATAATAATAATAATAATAATAATAATAATAAAAATTCTATATCAGCTTTTGTTTTAATATAAGTTTTACTTTTAGCTTCCAATTCCCTAAATATTTTCTTCTGATATTCATTTAATTTCCTTAATACTACTCTAGAGAATAATTTGCAAAGAAAGTATGAGGCATATTTATATTTATTAGATCCTGACCGGTTTCGTCCGTAAACCTCGGACATCTTCAGAGTTTCGATTCTAACATTTGAATGAATTATAATACAAGATTTAAAAAATTAAAATTACAAATTAGATTTTAGATTTTTGCATTTCATATTATATTTAATTTAAGTGACAATACGTTAAACTTTATGTTAATGTCTGGTTTTAGATGTTTTATGTAATAAGCCTCAGCTATTTTCAGTTTTTGAGCTTCGCATGAGGAGTGTAAAATTTTAAATGATTTTGAAATATCAGGTACAGTTGTCTTGTTATGTTCAGTGAATAAATGTTCGTATATTTTACTGGGTTTAAAGCGGTGCTGGTATGCCCTATCTGTTACATGACTAATAGATTCACTGAACATAAGACGACGTACAGACTTCGGGACACGAATTGGTACACTACACGACATGGTGATTAACTGAAAGGGTATCCTTAGTAGAGAAGCAGGAAGAAAGTTTTCTTGTTTTGTGGTATAGTTTAACTGTGATTTTTGAGTTACTTGTAGATTTAATGTGGGTGTTAATAATGCCGCGTAGGCATTTTTCCTCTTTATCAAAGTCTTTTGCATTTGAAGTTTTAAAATAAAATTTAATGCTTTCAGAGATATTATTCGTATTGTCCTGTTTTTTATAGAGTTTGCTGATGGTTTTGTTTATTATTTTTTCCGTTAAATTTAAAGGGTGGTTACAGTTGATCAGGTTCTGTTTAATTCTTTGAACTTCAACATCAAATGATTCCCAATCCGAGCACAATTTATAAGCCCTATATATGAGTGTTTTTACAATTGAATTCTTATATACTTCTGGGGAGTAGGAGCTGTAATTAAGGTACAGACCATTATCAGTTGGCTTGACATGTATGCCTGTAGAAAAGGTTCCATCATCATTAATTTTGATTTTAATATCCAAAAAGTTAATAATATTATTTAGAGATGTTTCAGATGTGAATTTGAGGCAAGAAAGGCTTTGCAAGCGGTTGATAAACTGATGAATGTCTGTATGGTTCCTAAATATAGTAAGGGTGTCATCAACGTATCTTACATAGAAGATTTAATTGATGATGTTTTCCCTCAAAATTTTATTTTCTAGCTCCGCCATGTAAAAGTCAGCGAATGTAGGGCCTAGAGGTGAACCCATGGCAACACCATCCTTTTGCAGGTAGAAACTATCTTGAAATTTGAAAGGGGTTTCAGTACAACATATTAATAGTAGGTTCCTCATATGGTTTTCGGAAATGTCATGAGGAGGTGGATTATTAGAATGATAAACATGTTTAATTATAATATCTATGGTTTCTACAACGGGGACATTCGTAAATAATGATTCAACATCCAGAGAAGCAAGCGTTTCTGAGTTGCTAAGTTTTAAGTGAGATAGTTTACATAGGGTTTCATTATTAGATTTGACAATAAACGTGCTATCTAAGTAAGGACGAATTACGGTATTGAGGTATTGAGCAATGTCATGAGTGACAGTACCACACATAGATATTACGGGACGCAGGGGTGGGTCTTTTTCATCTTTGTGTATTTTGGGTAGTCCATTTCCATGACATTTCCGAAAACCATATGAGGAACCTACTATTAATATGTTGTACTGAAACCCCTTTCAAATTTCAAGATAGTTTCTACCTGCAAAAGGATGGTGTTGCCATGGGTTCACCTCTGGGCCCTACATTCGCTGACTTTTACATGGCGGAGCTAGAAAATAGAATTTTGAGGGAAAACAACACATTCAACCCAGTCTTCTATGTAAGATACGTTGATGACACCCTTACTATATTTAGGAACCATACAGACATTCATCAGTTTATCAACCGCTTGCAAAGCCTTTCTTGCCTCAAATTCACATCTGAAACATCTCTAAATAATATTATTAACTTTTTGGATATTAAAATCAAAATTAATGATGATGGAACCTTTTCTACAGGCATACATGTCAAGCCAACTGATAATGGTCTGTACCTTAATTACAGCTCCTACTCCCCAGAAGTATATAAGAATTCAATTGTTAAAACACTCATATATAGGGCTTATAAATTGTGCTCGGATTGGGAATCATTTGATGTTGAAGTTCAAAGAATTAAACAGAACCTGATCAACTGTAACCACCCTTTAAATTTAACGGAAAAAATAATAAACAAAACCATCAACAAACTCTATAAAAAACAGGACAATACGAATAATATCTCTGAAAGCATTAAATTTTATTTTAAAACTTCAAATGCAAAAGACTTCGATAAAGAGGAAAAATGCCTACGCGGCATTATTAACACCCACATTAAATCTACAAGTAACTCAAAAATCACAGTTAAACTATACCACAAAACAAGAAAACTTTCTTCCTGCTTCTCTACTAAGGATACCCTTTCAGTTAATCACCATGTCGTGTACCAATTCGCATGTCCCGAGTCTGACTGTACGTCGACATATATTGGTTACACGACTAATAGATTAACAGATAGGGCATACCAGCACCGCTTTAAACCTAGTAAAATATACGAACATTTATTCACTGAACATAACAAAACAACTATACCTGATATCTCACAGTCATTCAAAATTTTACACTCCTCATGCGAAGCTCAAAAACTGAAAATAGCTGAGGCTTATTACATAAAACATCTAAAACCAGACATTAACATAAAGTTTAACGTATTGTCCCTTAAATTAAATATAATATGAAATGCTACAATTAAAATCTAATTTATAATTTTAAATCTTGTGTTAAAATAATTCATTCAATTGTTAGAATCGAAACTCTGAAGATGTCCGAGGTTTACGGACGAAACCGGTCAGGAACTAATAAATATAAATATGCCTCATACTTTCTTTGCAAATTATTTTCTAGAGTAGTATTAAGAAAATTAAATGAAAATCAGAAGAAAATATTTAGGGAATTGGAAGCTAAAAGTAAAACTTATATTAAAACAAAAGCTGATATAGATATTCTTATATTATTATTATTATTATTATTATTATATTATTATTATTATTATTATTATTATTATTATTATTATTATTATTATTATTATTATTATTATTATTATTATTATTATTATGATTATTATTATTATTATTATTATTATTATTATTATTATTATTATTATTTTTATTATTATTATTATTATTATGTTAGTTACCCAGTAAATATATTTTCTTTAAATGTTATTTTAAAGACTAACTATTTTAAATATTATTTTTAGGTTGTTTTCTTATATAATTTTTTAAATGATTATAAAAAGTCTTTAAATCAATTATTTTCTTTGAATATTTTTTTATATATGAACACAAATGAAAAGTTAAATTGGAAATGAAGCATTCTCTACGTTAAGGCACTTCTGTCAGTTTTGGAGTATTTAAATTAAGTATTTCTTCTTTAAAATTTAAGGACCTTCTTAATTACATTTGCACATTACCCATTTATTTTTATCTAAACATATATATCAATAGCGCCTTAATCTAAATTTATTTTGAATCACGTAAGTTGAACACCTATAATTAATTAATTAACTAATTAAGGAGTTTTAATCATTAACTAGAGTAGAAGAAACTTGGGTTTATACAAATGTAATAATAAAAATAAAAAAAAAAAAAAAAAAAAATCAGAAACTGTTTTCATATTTTCCATCATTATTTCGTCGTAGAAATAATTTTCGCTTCATTTAAGTTAACTAATTATATGACTTCTTTTAAAAAGGTTCCAGCTCACTCATGCTAAGACCCAAAGCAAATCAATATAATAAAAGTTTTATATTCTGTTTTAGTACCAATATAGCTCGGAAAATAAAGGACATTAAAATAACGTGTCTCGATTTCTCCCACGAAAATCGGAAACACACCCACACACACACACACACACACACACACACACACACACACACACACACACACACACACACACACACACACACACACACACACACACACACGTGCATTGATGCACACACACACACACACACACACACACACACACACATACACTACACACATAATATTACACATGGCCACATGCTAATATTACATGGCCATTACACACACACACATTACACACACACACACACACACACACACACACACACACACACACACTGTATGATACACAGATATGATGTATGACATATGAAAGAGAGATGAGGACACAGACACACATTACAAAGAGAGGAGAAGAGAGTATATATATATATAGGTTTAAGTATATACTTGTGTTTTACAATAGGTAGTATAAAGATGTATATATGTATATAAGGGATGTGTGTGTGTGTGTGTGTGTGTGTGTGTGTGTGTATGGAACTATCTTCTGATTTATCTAAACATGTATTTAATCTTCCTCTCTTTAAAGCCCACGTCTGCGCTCACCTGAGAGATTTGCGTTAGGCTTGTGGGTTTTTCTCATTTTCTGCCTCCTTGTAAAGGGGCCCCCAGCCGGTGAGTGGTGGTAATCTGTATAAAAAAAATATACATGAATTTATTATGTGCTTAGTGTTTTTAAAACTTTTTTTATGAAAAGAAATGTATCAAAAGAACAAAATCCATTATAAATGAAAAATCCTAATAATATAATTCTTAGTGACAAAAAAACATATAAACAATATTAAAATCAAAAACAATAATGCCAATAAGACAATAAAACCTAAAATAGAAATTAAAATTCAGGATAACGTAATATGGTAATGTTTTTACACTACAAGCGAATCAAAAGATATCAACCTAGAAACAAGAGGTTTAATATCAGGGCAACACCCGTTACTCTATGTGAAATTTTATTTTTAGACTAAACGGCCTTAAAATCCTCAAAATAGATTGTTGAAATTCTCAAACTAATTTTCACGGAGTTTCGTTATCACCTCAAAAAAAAAGTTACATCAGAAAGATAAAACGAAATTGATGAGAAAAAAGACAAGGAGGGTTGGGATGGGAGGATCAACATTTTTTATCTTAGACAGAAGCGATGTTTCAATAGGTAATTGATATATTTAAAGTTATCTTATCGGTGCCGAGCTCTACCATTGATAAGATATCTGGAGTTTATATTTAGTTAAAAATTTAAATCTTATCATACGTATTCAGCGATAGCTATGAACAAATGAAGTGTCACTGACTCATCAGTAAAACATTTTTGAGTCTTCACGAGATACGAAGCCATTTCTTTCCAAATAAATGTTGAATAAATACGTATACAATAAAATCAAAATGAAAAAGTGAATCCAATCCACAGTAAAATTCTCGTTATTCATTTATTATTAACGTAAAATTTTGATCTTCATTTGTCAGTAACGTAAAATTTTTAAAAATCACAATTTTGTACAGATCACAAATTTAAGGTTTAAACCCCATAGTATAAATATATTATTTATACAGTGTTTGAACCTTCGTCACAGTATAAATAATTTTACAAATATTTAAACTCAGATAAAACAGAACTTCCCGTCATTCTTAAAAGGCGGTTCTACACATGCGGAGCTCGTCGAACTTTGCCAAACACCCCATGTAGCAAAGCTTTAGCCATTTGCTTGGTTTGCCATATACACAATTCTTTTCCACAAGCGATGGAAAAGATTTGTGTATTTGGCAAACCAAGTAAATAAGCAAAGCTTTGCCAAAAATGACCCATACACACATGGGTTGAATGGGCTTAGACTTACATTGGCTTATGAGAAAAAACAAATGCAAAACGCAAAGATTCAAGGGTTTGACAAACTCCGCATGTGTGGAGCCGCCTAAATAACTAAGGTTATTATGCTGGAAATTATTACGCTACTCCCAAAGAAGCTTATTGTTTTAGGGCTAAATTTTAATAACTAACATAACCTGATACAATCTTAAGGAGCTCCGCTAGGAGATAAAAGTATATAATCCAATCAAAGCTTTTGAAATTATTTCGACATTGGAACTTTTCGAAAAAAGGACGTGGTGGTAATCAATTATATATTATAAAAATAGCACAAGATAAAATGTTGAAATTATATATTTTTGTATTATTATTATTATTATTATTATTATTATTATTATTATTATTATTATTATTATTATTATTATTATTATTATTATTATTATTATTATTATTATTATTATTATTATTATTATTATTATTATTATTATTATTATTATTATTATTATTATTATTATTATTATTTATTATTATTATTATTATTATTATTATTATTATTTTTTTATTATTATTATTATTATTATTATTATTATTATTATTATTATTATTATTATTATTATTATATATATATATATATATATATATATATATATATATATATATATATATATATATATATATATATATATATATATATATATATATATATATATATATATATATATATATATATATATATATATATATATATATATATATCTATATATATATATATATATATATATATATATATATATATATAAAACATTGGGAAAGAAAAGAAAGCAAAAGAACCTAAAAAGAAGCTGAAAAAGAATCTAAAAAGAAGCTAAATATCTTTTAAGGTGTCAGGATCTAATCAAGAAGAAATTGTTGATTATGTGATGAATCAACTTTGAAATCAAGCGAGCCTTTAATTTTAAAAATCGACTTAATTTTTCACACATTAATTTTAAAATTAATAATAAATAGGTTTCGTCAACATTAACTCTAATTTACAGAAGTTTGTACCATAACCTAATTATTATATTGTGTTTGTCCTATAACTTGACATCTGAATCTTGTTTAATATAAGTAGACTCTTATTTTTCTTCTTCTTCTTTTTTTTTTTTTTTTTTTTTAAAGGCAACTTTGGGATGGTAACACTCAACAGATTTTGTATATGCTATGTAGTACATCTGTTTTATGCCTGTTTTCGTTTTGCATTTGTGCTAAATACAAAAAAATGCTTAACGGTTAGGAATTTCCTTAATTCGTAAGGCTATTTTATACAGAATTCATTCTATATTACACAGAATTGGGAAATTCTTTATGTTTGGTGAGCATTTTTTTTACGATTTTGCGCTAACTTTTTGACAGAAACGAACACAAACTTAAGGATTTTTTTTTAGCCACAAAATGCAAAACGAAACGGCTTAAAATCTGCAGCTGTCGCATCGTTCCAACATTCGATATATATATATATATATATATATATATATATATGTATTTATATTTTTATATTTTTTTTTATATATATATATATATATATATATATATATATATATATATATATATATATATATATATATATATATATATATATATATATATATATATATATATATATATATATATATATATATATATATATATATATATATATATATATATATATATATATATATATATATATATATATATATATAT
>JABUQX010045105.1:0-15000 GCA_015478945.1 Trachelipus rathkii | reverse complement strand
CCCGTGACATATAGTGACTGTGAGTGATATTGGTGTGGCCAATACGGAGGCGTGCATCACCCGTAAGCCCGGGGTAAGTGGGAAGACCACTCACCAATGCTCGGCTTTATATTTCTAAGTTTCGCTTCCCGCTGATCACTCGTCCAGCACTCTTGCCAACAAGATCGAAAGCCTTGTCGGAGAGCAGGATAGTAATCAGTTGATGGGAGGCGACCTTGTCGAATGGCAACCGGGAAGTACCTGGAACAGCTCCGAAAAGAAGAGGTGGCTATTTTGGCCTCTCTATCAGCGATTTCATTGCCAGTTACCCCTACATGAGAGGGGGTCCAACATAGAATGATTTGTTTCTTACGGGAGTGGAGCAGCCGAAGAAATTGTTGTACAGCGGATACCATTATGTTTTTAGAATAAGGTGTTAAGCGCTTGGAGGGCGCTAAGCGAATCTGAATAAATAACATAAGAGTGGTTTTGGTTAAGGAATAGAATTCGAGAAAATGCAATCCTCATAGGCATTAATTCTGCTGTAAAGATTGAAGCATGAGGTGGGAGTATATGGGAGAGGAAAGACAGCAGATATGCGCCCACACTGTCACCTGTTTTAGAGCCGTCAGCTAGTGAACACTGGAGTAAATTCACCGTGAACTATGGAATGAGACAGAAATGATGCCTTTAACAAGATAGCAAGGTAGCTAGATTTGGAGAGAGGTCAGCTACAAATGGCTGGAGCGGGAACAGCCATGGTATGTACTCTTCTCCATTCGCTCGGTTTCCGTGGACAACTCCCTCTTTTCATTAAATGCTTCTGTCAAATAGATCCATCCAGGTTCAGTGCTCTTCTATTCTCTCACGTCACTTTACTCTGGATGAAGGAGATACACAGGGTAGTGTTCTAAGTGTAATACTATTTGCTCTCGGATTTAATGACATCGTTACTTCTATCCCAGCGACGGCCAATTTTTCTCTATGTTGATGACCTTGCGTTATAAATAGCCGGCACCAGGTTGCCTTTTCTCGAACACTATATATATATATATATATATATATATATATATATATATATATATATATATATATATAATATATATATATATATATATATATATATATATATATATATATAATATAATAACAGTAGTATATGCTATATGTATATATATATATATATATATATATATGCTGTAATATGTATATAATAATATATATATATATATATATATAATAATAATAATAATATATATGTATAATTAATATATAAATATATGTATATATATAATAACATATATATATATACTATATATATATATATATATATAATAATAACTATAATATATATAATAATCTATAATATATATATATATATATATAATAATAATATAATATATATATATATATATATATGCTAACCAATAATAATAATATAATATATATATATATATATATGTAATATGTAATAATAATATATATAGATATATATATATATATATATATATATATATCAGATAGAAAATTAATGCTAAAAATATTTAACGAAATTTAAATAAAAATGTCGCACTTATTCGCTTTTATTTTGCCAACAATAGTAAATAATAATAAATATATCATGTGAGAAAATTAGAGTAAATATAACAGTTTGATTAGTTCATTTATGTAAATATTGGATTTCTTTCTAGAATCATTCATGCCGAAAGGTGCTAAAAATTGCGGTCAGCTGATTTATGCGAATGAGCAGAATCTTTTGCAGACGACGTTTATTCAAATTTCATTTTAACAAATTTCTTGTGTTTATTATTTGTTTTTGTTATGATTTGAATTTAATATATATATATATATATATATATATATATATATATATGTGGTTTCTATAATCTGTATATATATGTATGTATGTATGTGTATGTATGTATGTATGTATATATATCTTTCTATATATAATATGTATATGTATGTATGTATATATATATATATATATATATTATAATAATAATAAATTTATAATATATAATAATAATATATATAATAATATATATATATATATATATATATATAATAATAATATAATATATATATATATATATATATAATAATAATAACTTTATATATTATATATATATATATATATATATATATATATATATATATATATATATATGTGTGTGTCTAAAGCTGACATCATGTAACTCGAGAACGGCAGCACCTACAGTAAAACAAATTATATATTTGGAGTCAGCGGAAAATTTTAAGGAGTGGTTTTATTTTTTAAATTTTTTTTTTTTATTCGTCGGAAATATTTTTAAAAAAATTTTCCCCATTTAAGGGGCTCGAGCCGACGGGGGACAGAGGGGGACGAAGTCCCCCCGTCGTCCACCGAGGCCGAGAGACCCCAGTTTTTTCCATCTTTGCGGTTTACCTATGGTATTCCTTTAGTTAAAGTAATACCAAGAAGTGTAAAAGGAAGTAAAATTATTCTTTTAACTAATGGAATACCATAGGGGTAAACCGCAATGATGGCAGGAGTCGGGGTCTCTCGGCCCCGGTGAACAGTCGTCCCCCTACAATCCTCATTGGGAAAAATTTTTAAATGTTCCGACAACCTAAATACAAAAAAAAGTAAAACCCCTCAGCAAAATTTTCGTAGCTAATTCAAATATATAATTTGTTTTTACTGTAGTGCTGCTTCTCGGTTATGATGTCAGCAGGCTACCCTGACTCAGCATAATAATATGTATGTAATATGTAATAATAATAATATGTATGTATGTAATATATATATATAACAATAACTAATAATAATAATAATAATAATAATAATAATAATGTAATATATAATAATAATAATAATAATAATAATAATATATGTATATTTATATATTAACAATTTATATATATAATGCTTTATTATAATAATAATTATATTAATAATAATATAATAATAAGATAATAATATATATATATATATATATATATATATATATATATATATATATATATATATATATATATATATATATATATATATATATATATATATATATATGTCTTAGAAACAATGTTATTTCTTTTCATGGGAAGATCACAATCTTCTAACTAACAGAATTAATAAGAACAGTCTATTCCCATGGCAATAGAAGAGATTTGAAATTGTTCGGACCCAGAGACATAATTATGAATGAATATAATTATATAATAGTAGTACGCTGATAAATTTATTATCTTACGTCTGATAAAAATAGAAAATTTTAATATTATCAGTCGAGTAGTTTTCTTTTTTTGTGGTTTTCAAGAAATCCTTTTTAATCAGCTGTAAAAAAAAAATAAAAATAAACTAAGGAGGTATTACAGAACATCACATGACTTTCCAATCTGATTTTTTGAAAGAATTAAGAAAGTTAGCCAAACGTTAATTAGGGAATTAGCTTTAATGAAAAGGATTTAAAATTAAACAAGAGATTTCTCCCTAAAGTTCTTGAAAACTTTATTAAAGTTTCGAAAAAAAGAGTCATGAACCCCTAATAATGTATAGAGAGAGTCGGAAATAATGTGGAGAAAGAATGTACTTTTTGTACTAATAATATATTCATTGCTTTATTGAAATTCAAGACTGACTTACCCATAACAATTAATATGCGAATAACAATTGATATTAAAATTACTAATACAATTAATAAAATAGATAACATTGAAAAAAAAAAAGTGAGAAAACAATGGCGTAATTTCATCATATCAAGAACTAAATGTATGATGATATTTTGAATAGTATTTAAAAGTTATTATATAGTTGCTTATTAACTCGCAAATGCAAGAAGCAGTTGTGATTGTAATGATTTTGTGTAAGTTAAGAAGAAATAGGTGTATGAAGATAATAATGGGGTGTGTTGTTTGTCATTTGCTATTGAGTTTCGAATGAACATATGTGATATTGTTATGTTGTATATTTTATTTGTTTTGATGATATTGTCATTTAGTGATGTTGTGCTTGTTTTTTGTGTGTGCGTGTTTTTTGTTGTTGTTTGTTGTTTTTTGATGTATGATTGATTAGTATTTATAAAAAATAGCAAAACAAAGAGAGTTGAAAATTGGAGATTATGTATTTGTAAGTGCTGTAATTGCATTAAAGATTATTAATTACTACCATAGTTTAAATAAAAAATTTAGAATATTTAAATAAAATTTAGATAAATATTTATTATTTGATAAAGTGGAAAAATATGGATGAATGACTCTTGTTTATGAGCATAGATTTATAGTATTTGATTATTCGTTGTTGTTGTATTATGTTGTTGTTGTTGTTGTTGTTGTTTGTTATGTTATTAGTATTTGATAGGCTAAGATTTTAGTATATTCTATGTGAAAGAAATATATAATAGTACTAAAATCAATTCTTATTAATGGTATATAGATTATTATCATTAAATATTAATTAATATTAATTTATATTATAATTATTTAAGTATAATACAAATATCAATATGTTATAAAAGGACTAGAATTGAGATAATTGGGGCATGTAGGCCTTGGTTGTATAATATATATAATTTTTAAGAAACGCTATAGTATGTGTATAAATTTATAAAACCTTGGGTATTTAACATATTATACTTTTGATAATCAGATAACATAAATGTAGATAACTTAATGCTTGGATTGTAAAGTAGCATTTATTGTTTCATCATTGAAATTTTTATTAAATTAATAAATAAATAGTACGGAATTATGTTAGATGTCATATTTGTAATGTTAATTGTTAAATATATAGATAATTTCTTATTGCTTATTAGGTTAAAAGGCAGCATGACTGTAATTATAATATTATATATATCTTTCTTATTATGTTATTATATTATTTTTTTACTATGTTAAATATATTATAATATAGATAATGAATTAAATAAGATTTATTATAATAAAATATAATTAAAAGAATAGACGGAAAAAATATACTTAAACGTATTAATTTACTTAAATATTTATATATTTACTACTATAATATAATAACTTATAAATATATATAACTTATAAAAAATTAATGTAACTTAATATATTTATATATATATATAGCTAAACTTAAGTTTATAATCTGTTATATTTAATATGTAATAATATTTAACATTAACTTATTTTCATTATATTACGGTTATTTAATTGCATCCTTCTGACTTTCAAGTATCTGTCCCTTTATCATCATCATCAATATAATCAATATCATCATCTAATATTAACTAATCATCATACTAATCCTAATCACATCATCATCATCATCAATCATCATTTATTATTATTAATTTATTATTTATTTTATTATTATAATTATTTATATATATTATATTAATTATTTATTATTATATATTTATGTATTATATTAATTTAATTTAATTTTATAATTATTTATATATAATTTATTATTTATTTATATATATATTTAATTATTATATTATTATTATAGTATTATATTTTAAGCATTAATTTATATATAAATAATTATATAATAAATATAATATATTACTACTTATAATATATATATAATATAATAATATATAATTAGTAAATATAGAATTTTTATAACTAATTATCGTAGATTTTCCGAGTAAATATTAAAGAGTTCTTCCTTTCATATTTATAATTGAATAAGTAAGAAATTGTTTGAGTATTATAGGATATTTTTTTTCATATAGCGTAGATAAATTAGGAGGTATCTTCTATTTTCAAGGTTATCTTCCCTTTTACCGCCGCAATAATGGTTGATGCTTTTGTCTTTTCACTATAATAATTATATGATTTCCTGACAAGAACTAAGTCGGTTTAGGAAAGAGGGGATATAATGAAATTATACAATTCGGAGAGTCTGATCTAAGCAATTCTGGTATACATTATTATATATGGCTTGGAATAGATATACGAAACTCACGAAGATGTGTCAGTATGGAAAGAATTATTTTTTTTTTATTGTTGGAAAATGAGATCTGTTTCATATACTAAATTGATATTTGTACTGTATGTTCTAATTGTGGTGTGTATAAAGTACTAATAGCCAATTATAAACTTGCCTAAGTTTGTAACTATTCAGATAATCTCCTATTAAAACATAAAAACACAACATGTACCGTACGATAATTGCTAGATAAGACTGTTGGTATTAGCATAAATAATAAAAACCATGTAATCAACAAATAGATCATACAATGAAAAACCTCAAAGAAATTAAAACCAATCAATATATCGTGCAAACACTAATACAAACTTAGCATATATATATAAGAAATGTTGTCATTTAATGAATTATTTTGGATATAATATTTATGCAAAGGTAGATATATTACTTTACCTAATAAAAAAAGAAGCAACCAACAAATTGTTCTAATCTTGATAAGCAAATATGTGACCATGGTAGGCAACCATAGAACATATAGCATCTAAGTATAAAACTTAAATATAATCATTATAATATGTGAAATTACTATACTATATTATGGTAAAAGGTGCCTATATACTTAGTGATAAACCCTTTAAACTGGCGTCAAGGTTAATTGAATAGATATGTTCCATATATTAATTGATTCATTATATAATATATATATAACATCAGAGTAATGTTAATGGTATGTATTTATTATTATTTAATAATAGAGGAGGTCAGTTTGATCATATACTGGGTTTATATGATATTTTTAGAATTCGTATTATATATATAGTATATGAGTTTATCATAATATATATTAAATTATATATATATTATATATATTATATATATATATATATATATATATATATTATTAATTAATTATAATATATATATAATATTATATATTATATATATTAATTATATATATATATATATTATATTATATATATTATATTATATATATATATATATATTATAATATTAATATATTATATATTTAAATTATATATATAGTAAGTCTATATATACTCAATATATATATCTATATATTATAATATATATATTATAATATATATATATCTATATATATATATATATAATATTATATATTAATATAACTATATATAATATATTATATATTAATCTTAAGTATCCTCATTATATATTACTATATTAATTATTATTATCATTATTGTGATATTTATTATTATATTATATTATTTTATGGTCTATCTATTTTACTCATTGTATATAGAGTTAATGTAGTAGTGATTGTAGATGTAATGTTAGTTGTTATATTGTTATTAATATATATTGAAATTATAATTTATTATTATATTTTTTTTTTCATCTTTATTTAATATTTTAATTTTATAACTCAGGTCAACTGACTAACCTAGTTGGAAATAAATGTATTATGCCATTTTTTTTTTGGCAAGAAAAACTCTTATAAATTAGTCATCCTCCCTTACCTCTTATATATAACTTCTAAACGCGTGTCCTCTACCTATATATTACTATTATCTTCAGAATGACATATACTCATTACTATCTTGAACCCTTAGTATAGCGATAATAACAACTACTACTACCATATTAGTGGGGCGTTGGGTACCTTAGATCTAATTTGACCAGCGAAGCGGGCGAACGCCTATACGACTCAGTTAGGGGGGAAGTACGCTTCTCGAGAGAGGGGCATGGAAGGGAGGTGAAGTGATAATTAACTATAAATGAAGTTTTTACGAAAACGATGAAAAATTATTTAATATACTTCTAATACTCTCTTTAATATGTTGGATGCAAAAAATTTTTAGATGTAAATACATCCTGTTATAATATTTATTAATACATTAATAATATAATATTAAGAAAAAAATCCTATATATAGACCCCATTAAAATAATAAAATAAATATATATATAATTAATATTACATAGGGTTTGGAACCGATCTAGCACCAAGTGTCGGTGCGGTGCAGATGTAAGTATATAATATACAGAGACTAATTCGACAGTATTAGATACTCGGTGCGGTGCAATTTTTTAAATATAGAGGTGCACGCTGCTTTGATGTGAGTGCCGTATCTATAATAATCCTCCCATGTAGTTTTTCCGTGCGAAGAGTTATGAGCGTTAGTAAGGCGCAGAATATCCCGGTTGCTTATATATCCAGTCCAAACACATAGACTTAATCTATCCTTGCTCCATACTTGTTGAGGGAATAGAATCAGGTGAACTAAGAAAAGCATATCAGATAAAATAAATGAATTATAAAAAAGTGTTAATTTTTGTAATACTTTGTCAGCAATTAAAGACGCCCCTTGATAGTCAAATTTCATAGACTGAAATAGAGTACCTTTTTTCACCTGGATATTTGCTACCCTAATATTTCTATATATTTATTTATTTCAATAGAAAATATTTTATTTCTAATTATTAGTAAACAAACAATTTAAAAAATTGAATTCTATGTAAGTTATGGATAATCATAAACTATAATGTACCTTATTAATTTTGTATAGAGAGTATAAAAAGAGTCTAAACTAAGAAAAAATCGGCTACATTATATGTAATCAAGTAGTAAATTAATTATATGTAAAAATATTCAAAAAAAAATAACTTAACTCACTGATTATGCTATATAATATATGATAATATAATTTAAATACTTATGATATATATATATATACTCAACTAAATGTGGCGTCAGATAAATAGAGAGAGAACTGAGGGGATAGATCTCAGAATTATGTTCTGTGTTATAAGAAAAGATATAAAATAAGATATATAAATAGAATAAAACGATATAAATATACTATAAAATCGCATTTAAATATATTTTTTAATATAACGAAAATATAAATAAATGAGAGACCAAAATTAATAATAGCTATATTAGGTTTATCCTTTACAGATTTTGATTGCTTAGAATCCTCAAATTAAAAATCTATACCTTAAGCTACTATATACTAATATATATTAAACCTATACGCTAATACCTATATTATAGTAATTCCCTGATAACTAATATACTTACTATTTATGAGAGAGTCCAACTCATTAACCTACACCACTCGCATAAACCTAACCTGAGCTGATAAATCTAACCTACCTCAAAAACCCAACGCTATACCCACACCTATACACAAGCCTAACATCGCAAACCTAAACCTATAATCCTAACCTATAACCTGAACCATTATAACCTAACCTAACCATATGCTCCAAAGCCTAACCTAATCCATAATACCTTAACCTAACGCTAACCTACCTAATCCTAACGCTACTGTAGGGCGGGCTGTAGCAGGAATATTATCTTTTGATGTATGTGTCGACCCTTTTGCCTGTTTGGACCCTTTTCCTGTTGATCACCCTTTGGGTTAGTCCTACAGGCAGACTAGCTAGCCCATTTCGAGTCAACCCTTAAATCTCGCTTTACGACTATCCACTGGATAATATTTCATGTCTTCTTATGTCCAGCTTATCTTAAGAATCAAATATGATTAATTATCTAATTTTATGACTTTGTGACGTATATTAATATAAATAATTAATATATAAATTAGTCATTAGTTTTCACAAATTTTTTATGAATTATTGGGAAAAAGAAAGCCTGACGTCTTACTCGATTTGAAGTACCTATATATGGATTCCCAAGTTCTCCTTTGTCATTAATATAATTGTATTCATACGAGTCCGAGCAATTTGTCGCTTAATGTGAAGTTGAAAAGACAAGACAAAATATTGTTAGCTCAAAAATGGAGAGCAATGAACCTCTTTATTGAATGATTAAACATTATAAAAAATATATACCACCTCCAGAAACAAACAGTGAAAGATAAAAATGGCTGAATTCTCTCTCTATACGACACCAAATGAAAATACAATTTTGAGGAGAAATTTCATACACATAATGTTTCATTTCGGAAAGTAAAAGCTCGACAATTAGTTGAGAAGGGGTTTGTTTTATGGCTTACAAATTCTTTTCATATATTTCTATTGAGTCAACATGTTTGGATTAAAGACCAGTCAATACCGCATCTCGGTAGAACCACTCTCTATTGGCCAAAGCCGCCATAATTATGTCCAAGCTATTCTAGGATATCAGCACTGATTCTGTTCCGGGGCTGGTGATATAAAAAGATTTGCGGTAGCGTTAATTAATAACTACGTCAATTCCTCATCAGTAATTATAGTATCATAGCAAGATCTTATAAGAATATACAATGATAAATTATTAGAGCAAAAGAATTTTGAAAACAAACGGATAATATGTTGAAGTACTTAGTTAAATATGAAATAATCAGATCGATAGAATATTGTCTCTAGGGCTAACATGGGAGATAAGATGATTCAATTTTTACGTTGATAGAATTGAATCTTGTTGCATAAGTATAGGTCTGCAATATTAGGCATTCCGAATTGGTAATAAGTATAATTATCATAAGCTAAGGAAAATTGGGTGGTGAGAAGGGATTTAATATACTTACATTTGATCTCAAACAATAAGTTTGATTCTGAATATCATAAAGGATTCAGTACAATTTTTTTTTAAGGATGTGTATTATATAATGACTTATATTATTTCCATTAATTTTAAATATATTAATTCTGTGATCACAAAATGAATTTATTTTCGAAGATGTTCAACGTCATGGAGTATTGTGAGCTTGCATTCTTTATGATAGTCATAGGTGTTATCGTGGATTTTAGAGCACATTTTATAAAAAATTGACAGTTTCCACATTTAATATTACATTTGTATTGACACCGGTACGTCATTTATTATTATTTTATCGCTAACAATATCGTTCAACCAAAATCTTTGTTGTACGACTACTCACATTATACAGACTGAACGCTGTAATTATACATTAATATCAGTAGTAATTACAATATTATCCAAACTTAAGTTTTCCTGGTTTACGCAGCTGATCAACACAATCGGTAACTTCAAAACAGTAATAATTTGGAGTAATGTATAATTTTGAGTTGTTATCGTTAGATGGCTTAGCATACTGAGAGTATCAATTTAGGTCTCTTCAAACATGATATACTGTTTGAAAGCGTTTCTAATGTCGGGCATCACTATCTAGTTTTTATGATGTATTTATCATAATTTTCCGCTGTGTAAGAGCCGTAATTCGTAGATAGACCTGAATCTGGCTGATGTAAGATCTAAAGGGATTGACTATTTTGACTTAGTACTTCCGCTTTCACCGGATATTCTTCATACAATTAACTAAATAGTATTGTATAATTATATATATCATATCAGGCATGTGCTCTCGGGTAGAGGTATCAATGATGGGAAAACCTCTTTTAATAATTAAGTAGTTATACACTTAATATCCATAAGATTTCTTGGTATATGTATGATCTCCTCACACAAATTATATCAATACTATAAGCAAAATAGAACATAAGAGCGTCGCATCGAAATGCATTATTTGATAGAAGATAATGGAAAAACTGATATGATTGCATATTTAAAAACACGGACATTATTGTTTTATGACGTTGATTGATTATTGTTTTTTGGCATCAATGGCAATACTCTTTCATGAAAACGACGACACTTTATACCAGATCATTCCAGAATATCATGTGATTATAGCACTACACATGCATCTGAGCGACCAATTAAAATACCTATTATGTTATATAAATGGCTCTCTCATACTCACCGGAAAATAATTACATAAAAGACCAGAAAATCAGTTATCGCCACTATACAAAATGATCTCGAACTAACAATATATTTTGAACCGCAGCATTGTTATGAGGCATGTATACGGCGCATATGACTGGCAAGCGCACGTTACGCTAAGAACTTTGCGCAGAATACGCAATTTAAGCTCCGCTTCCTGATTTTCCATTCTTCATACTTAGTGGAGAAAGTATTCAGTGAAAGTGCTCTCGGCAATATCTCTCTCATTAAACAGCAAAATATAATTGATATATTAGTCAAAGAGTGATTTCACTTGCGCTGTTTCCCGCACTGACATAACTTTGAACTTATTTAGAAACTTCTCGCAATGATCTTCCAAGACAAAACAGGAAGATCATTAGTACACAATCGTAAGCGTATTAAACAATTTTAAGTCATATCGTTTCATGTTTTATCTTAGCGCAATTTTTAAATCTTATTCTCTGCTTTTTTTAGTAAAATTCCTTTTAACCATCTATTGAATTTAATAAATTATTTTACACCACCCCCATGATAGCCGTTTCCTTCCAGTTTCTCATAGACCATTTAAGACTCTATTGCCTGCAAAAAATGAAATGAAAGGGAGCACTAATTTTTTTTATAAAAAATAGGGCTGAATTATACACGTTATAATTTTTCGTATACTATATATAGTGGATTATTTCTATATTAGTTATTTTGTATATCTCTAATATATATTATTTTATTACTCATTGATATTTTTTATACTATATATTACGTAACATCACAACTTTATTATAATATATACATTAGTGATGCAGTATTACTATATAAATAGATTATAAAGTATATTTGATTATATATATAGTCTACATATTTATATATACGTATTTATATATATATATCTATGTATATTATATATATATGATATATATACTATATTTATTATATTAATATATATATATGTTGTTTTTTATATAATATTTAAATAGCAATTTAGTCGGAAGTTATATCTTTATTATTATTTATTATATACTACTATTCTAACTAATACATTACTTTAAATAAAATTACTAGTATAATTATATCAAATTTAATAATATAATTATAATTATATATATATTAATATATAAATAATAAAATACAATTATAATATTATACTTTACCACAGTTAACATAAAATTATATATTGACTAATTGGCAATTCCGTTATTCATAAAAATACATGAGTAGTTAGAAAATATACTCTATCTTAAATCATAATTATTCTAGAATTTAGAGAGAATAAATTTAATAATTTAAAATTGCCACTATAAATAAATATATGTACTATTTATTATTATTATATTATATTAATATTATATATTATTGAATATTTATTATATAATTTATATTATTTATTTATTTAATTATTATATAATATTAATTTTATATTATTTAATTCTGTATTTAATTCCTAATATATTATATATTATAATTATTCTATATATCTGACAACGGTAATAAATATTTATTATTATCTTTAGTATTATTATTTCCGGACATTCCTTATCTCTCTGGGTACACTATAGAATTATTGTTATATAATATATTTTGAGTAAGTCTATTCTATTATCTATACATATATATATTATTAGTCTTTTTATAATTCTATAATTATACTATTTATATACTATTAATATATATATTATGTTTATTTATTAATATATTTAATATTTTACTCTACCCACTTTTTCTCCAAACTTTTATTGTTTCTTACTTCTTCTATCTTCTTTTTATTTATTATTTATATTATTACTTATTTTTTATTTTAATTTCACTTTATTATATATTTATTACCTTTCTTATATATATTTACTTTATTTACTTTAATTACTACTTTATTTATATTATACGTATACGGTTACTATCATATTATCTATCTATACCCTCCTGTTTTTATTCCCTCTACTAAATAGTATTCCCCTTTATTACTAACCTTATCATTCGTTTCGCGGGCGATACTTTTCTCTTGTCAGCATCATAGACTACTTTTGTCGATCCACCCACCCTACCTTTGCCAGACCGTTTTATTAGTACAGAGGCTAGCCTGGATAGTGTATATCTCAGCATACCATTCTTCCGAGTATTCTGATATGATTGTGGTATTTATCTGCACTACTACCGTTTAAGGTTATTTATTCTACGATATTTTTTATGACATGTATATATAGTTTCTGTTTTAAGAATTCTCTGCTGATCAACCTCAATATCGATTATTTATGTTAGTTCATATCGTAATAGTCGAGATGAGGAGAGGAGATGAGTACTGAGTGAGGGGAGAGTAGGAGAAAGTAGAGGAGAGAGAGAGAGAGAAAGGTAAGTAGTAAAAGACACGTATTTCTACAAAAAAAAAAATAATAACAGTAACGCAACCAACTGCGCGAAATTACAAAATTCATAGTCAGTATAATTTTTGATTCTTCTGTTTCTTGGCTCTCAGATAAGATCCATTCTCTTACTCTGAAAAAGGCCTCCCGTACGATAGAGGCGATAATTCGTATGTATTACGATTTTTAGAAAGGAAAAAATGTTTACATTTATCTAATTTAAAAATGTTTGACAAAAATAAATAAAGTTTAACATTAAAAATGTCCTAGTTTGAGTATTTATTGTGGTGAATAAAAATTGTGCAAGTGATAAAGTTTTTTATAAAGTAACAAGAATAAGGTATTCTATATAAATATTTAGTAAAGAAGGTTTATTTCTTTAAGTAATATACATATAGCAATGCCCGTTATCAACCTACGACAACTACTAATTCGCTTACGAAGAAAAATTTTTTTAAAGTTATGGAACATAATGATATCAGCAAATATTAAAAACAACAATATAAGTTCATACGACAAGTGTCAAAATAACTTAATAAATTGCCCAAATCTTTAAACCTAAGAAACTTAATCGAGACTGAGTAGGCATCAGTCCCCTTCCCCTGAATATATATAGGGAAAATTTTAGATGTCAATGCGAGTCCAACAAGCATGAGGAATTGAAATTAAAGTTGGCCTCAAAAGTGTAACCACCTTTTAAAAAATTCCAAACGCTTGTATTCAGAATTCCGAGTCCTCTCCAACAATTCAGCTGATCTTATTGAACTTCGCTCACACGAAAAAAACATCGCTTGATAAATCAAAAACATCAACAACTGAAACTGAAAATTTTATATCACTTTACAACAAAAGCCCATGGGCAAAAAATTCTCAACGCTGACATTATTAATAACAAATCAGATTATATCCTTAACGAAGAAGAAAAAGTGCTATTAGGTTATGGCATATCTTTTGCGCTACATTATAACGAACCAATTAACAAATTTTTTATCGACTTTGATTAAATGGGCAAAGATTGACGCGGACGGATCATGCAATAATGAATTCCTAAAAGGTTTACTAACC
>JABUQX010045104.1:0-2500 GCA_015478945.1 Trachelipus rathkii | reverse complement strand
ATATATATATATATACGGTAATATATATATATATATATAACACAAAATCTTTATTCGAAACTTCTTGTACTTTTTTGAATTGTATAAACAAAAAAATTTTTAAAGGTTTATTAAAATTAAAAAAAAAACAGTTTTTGTTTCAGGTTTTTTTTTTACCTCAAAGAACATACGAATAGTAAAAGTTTTTTTTTAATATATAAATCGAAAAAATTAATTTAAAATGCTAAAAACTAAAAAATTAAATAAATAAAAATAATTAATAATAATAATAATAATAATAATAATAATAATAATAATAATAATAATTATAATAATAATAAAATATAAATTAATAAAAAACACAAATTGAGGTACAGATTTAAAGAATGATAAAAAGACTATAAAAAAGAAAAAAAACTAAGAAAAAAATAAAAAATCTAAAAAATACAAAATACAAAACTTAAGATAATGTATCAAGTTTTGAAAAATAATAATTCGATAGAGAGAGAGAGAGAGAGAGAGAGAGAGAGAGAGAGAGAGAGAGAGAGAGAGAGAGAGAGGAGAGAGAAAAGATACAAAAGGAACAAGAATGAGGGGAAAATAAAGTGAAGTAGAAGAAGGGAAAAGAGGTCTCAAAGTGTCACCTCCTTCGACGCCTTCTTCGACTACGAAGTTCGTGCATAATTAATGCTCCGTCAAATTGACTCGCAAGCGAGCTTGACGTCTCCTCAAAAGACTCTGAAGGAGGGTCTGCAGGATTCCAAGGTTCCACTAGACACATGCGACCCTAAGCAATTATTTTGAGCGAAGGATCCAATTTTACAGGATTTCAAACCTTGTTAAAAGATGAAGAATTTAAACAGATTTTAATGTAATAAAAGTGGGATAAAATTTAAGTTTAAAAAGAAGACGCACGAAATTAAAGGGACGAATATCTTCATGTAATTACTTTAATAAAAATACAATTTTCACTAGCTGTTATTCTTGAAATTTTAAATTTTAATATTAAAAACACTTTGAAGCTGAAATACACTGGTGTTCTCTCTCTCTCTCTCTCTCCTCTCCTCTCTCTCTCTATATAATATATATATATATATATATATATATATATATATATATAATATTTATATATATATATATATTATATATATATATATATATATAATATATATATATATATATATATATATATATATATTAGTGATGTATATTCATGGAATACAAGTTACGCATTGCATGCTCAATTAAACCAGGATACATCTACGAATTATTTTAAAACTAAAAATTTAAAAGCCAAATTAATGAAACCATTAAAATCGCTTTGACCGATTTTCCAAAACCTTTAAAATATTAAATATTAATATTGGGGAATGCTAGCATGACGTAACATAATTGAAAAACATTAATAAAGAATCTCCTCCTCTCCCAAGGCCCAAGTATATTCATTAGACTTCGGATACAAAATGAAAGCAGAACTTCTTCAGCTTGCATCTTTTATTTCGTGCCTTATATACTTTGGTTAATGGGATAATATGTTCGTGCCAGACTTAATAGTTTCTGTAGCAATTTCGGATTTTATATATATATATATATATATATATATATATATATATATATATATATATATATATATATATATATATATATATATATATATATATATATATATATACATTACTTATACAACTATATATTTTTCTTTTTATTTTTTGTTTAAAGTTCACACCTCACGGGAACTTCTCTAGGTAATTTCTACCTAGTATCCGGACTAGGGATCAAACCCGGGCCCTTGCCATGCGATTCTGTCGCTCTACAGATTGAGACACAGTATATATATATATATATATATATATATATATATATATATATATATATATATATATTTATATATATATATATATATTTATATATATATATATATATATATCATATATAATATATATATATATTATCAGGAGTTTTGAATATAATGTTTTATTAATATTATCTATGGTTGATCGACTCACCGGATGCTGTAAGTGGTGTTCTCATCTTGGTGCGGTTCGGTGGACAAAATTGTCAGTTCGAACTGCGGTTTTGAAAATTTAAGGAGGTGTAGTGCGGTACCTGGTTTGTGAATTGCGCGTTTCAATTCCAATAGAGTTCGAAGTGCGTTGCAGAAAAAATGACTGGTTTTGCGGTGGGGAATTTCCGGTGCTGAAATTTTCGGTGTTCGGCCAATCCTTCTCTCTCTTCAGGGTTATGAATCAGAATCGGCGTCGGATTATAAAGTTTTATGCAGGGCTGCGGTGCTCGCAAATTTTTAATTTCCGGCTCCGACTCCGATTCCGTCTCCATTATTATAAATTATCGGCTCCGGGTTTCCATTCCCCAGTTCCCGGTCAATCATTTAAAACAAGCAGCTCCGACTCAAGCTCGGACCTTTTATTTGTAATTAAAAAAATTCCGGATCAGGATCCACTCTGAAAAATTCAGCTCCCATCCAGCCCTGGTCTTATATATAGCCCAAAATAGTTGATAT
>JABUQX010045102.1:20000-22197 GCA_015478945.1 Trachelipus rathkii | reverse complement strand
TTCACACACACGCGTAAGACTGTGCATTTTAAGGAAGAAAGCACTGGTGGGCGTAACTCCATCGAAGTTTTGGTTACTCGTGTCGTGTAATTTCACAGGGAAAGTGAAATAATTCTCCGCAGACTGCGCATATTGTCAACGGGTTCGCAATATATATATCTAGGGTATATTAGTATATATATAATACCTATAGTATATATATATATTATATATATATATATATATATATATATATAATATAGTGATATACAAGTCTGTGCTCATATGTACGGGAATATGTGACGATTCGGGATATAATATAGTTATATATAGTATATTCTATATATAATAAAGTATATATATATTTATATATATATTATATATATATATATATATAATAGTATATATACTATCACTATATTATATATATATATATACTGTGTATATAATGATAATATATATATTATATTATAATTATATATTATATATATACTATATATATATCAATATTATATCTATATATATATTATATATATATATATATATATAATATACTATATATATATATATATGAGTATTATATATATAATATATATATTAGAGTGGCTCTATTTTGAAAGTTTGAATTTTCGTCGCATTACCACCCAGTTTGGCTCCATTATATGAGAAAAAAATATCTGTGTAACATTTTGGTTCAATTTAATAAAGGGACATTGAAAATTGGAAAAATAAAAGGGAAAATGCATTTTTATTTGTTATGTATCGAAATATTAGTTATATGCAGAAATGTATTGCACCAATGTTAAAGACCTATTAAACAAGGACAGTTGCACATATTATCATCTACCATTTTTTTTCTCGTATGACTAACGCTTTCCAAGAAAAAATGCTATAATCGTTCATTTACACTAAAACGTTTATCGTTGAGACCGTCTGTTTTTATTATTTGGAAACTTGCTGGAGTAGTCACTTACAACATGAAGCACATACTGTTTTTGTTGTTCGTTTCTCGTAAATAGTTTATTATAATCTTCCATAAGCTTGACCCTTTTCTCATCCGATTCATTTACGACTTTCAAATTATTTTACTAACTTCAGACCTTTTACAAAACTTTAATTTTTATACCACGTCAATGAATCTGTCTTAAGGAAATTATCATTGAAGTCAAATCTTTAGAAAAATTCTCTAGTTTCGATTGAAAAGAATTGTTCATTTCCGTTGTTAATAACTTTTTGGATTTTTTCGATTTTTAATTGTATTCGCCTCATATTTTTCTTTGAATATTCTGTCTCTCGTTTCAAAGCATTAACCATTTTCATTTGTGCTTCATATGAGAAATGTGGATCAGAGAAACCAAATAGAATAACTTCAGTGCTCAAATAGCATAAATGATTCCTTATTTTTTGTAACGCAACATGAGAGATGATCGATAGCTTGATATTCAAAAAGTTTCGAAAGAACTCTGAAATAAAGATACGGTGCTTTTGTAGCGGAATGCGCACAAAACCATGCATCGACGTACACCCTGATCAGAAAAAAACAAATGTCACTGATCGCATTCTCCTCTTTTGGTGGTAATACAAATTCGCCACGAAACAGAAAATTTTCAAGCAATAAACAACTTTTGCCATCTACCTCGGGTAGTCAAAGGAACTATTCAAATATATTCAAAGTGATGGTGTTTGGCCAATGAAAAGTGCTGTTAATTCAAGAAATTCTCAATAATCTTCTCTAGGTTTCTGTTTCCTCAAAGTATATCTAACAAAGTCAAGAATTCGAGATACATCACACTGATTCAAACGTCCCTATAACTATTCGCTTTCAATCCAGGTCGGGGATTATAAACATTGATTCCAGACCAAGCGTTTTGAATTCTTTTAAAGATTAATACAGTCGAACCAGAATGCTTACCATCTTCTCCTTGAAAACGTTTCTAAAAATAATTTCATAAATGTATTGTCTACAAGGTAAATAAAGTAGATCTTTTTCTAAAATATATTCAATCAAAACTCAGTCACCTTTAAAACTTCTAGTTTTCGTTGCTGTCGTATCGAAAATCATTGCTTTAACATATTTTGGAGACTGCATTCAGCAAGAGATTCGCAAACTGCATATGCCTGATCTTTTCTAGTTCCATATTTTAATACAGGCACTCCAAGAAGTTGTTTAGAATCGCCATTCCAAAGAATCTCGGAAAGTATATTCACAATCTCTCTT
>JABUQX010045102.1:0-15000 GCA_015478945.1 Trachelipus rathkii | reverse complement strand
CTTTCCATCCTTATATATCAGGAAAAATGAGTAGATGAAGTTGAAGTGAATAGGTCACGCTTTTCTATTTGAACATTTCAGAGAAAACTCTTTTGAAGTTTCTATAGGTAGGTAATTATTTTTCTATGAGCTTATTGTATAGAGTTGCAATAAATTTATTTATTCTTTGTAACTTTGTTTTGTTGATTTACTTTGTCAGTAAGAAGTAAGAATAATTTTAACCACTGATGATTGATTTGTTAGTTTTGACATGTGTAGATTTCATACAAGTCTGACATTTATTGTTGGTCATTCTTCCCATGTTTCATGTCATATTTTTAAGGATTTTTCACGATCAAGAACTTTCATTTCAAGGAAAAGTTTTCGAATTTCAATAGATTCTATTACTTGTCTCCTTTTAAAAAAATGTTTTTATTCACAGATAAACTGTAGATTCCTAAGTTTATTAAATAAGTTTTAGACCAGATTGAATAATGAAATAGGTATCAAAGTTAAGGAAATTTATTACTCTTTATTACGTTTATTTTCCAACACAATTTCCACATTTTTTCTAAGCACTCGATCCATTTTTTTCATTGTCCATGAAAGAAATTTTCTTGTTTATTTTGATACAATTCTATACAGAAGTTTGAACCTTGTCATCAGTTGAAAAGGGAATTACTCTGGTAAATAAGGACGAGAGATCGAGCCCGTGCTCTCTCTCTCTCTCTCTCTCTCTCTCTCTCTCTCTCTCTCTCTCTCTCTCTCTCTCTCTCTCTCTCTCTCTCTCTCCTCTCTCTCTCTCTCTCTCTCTCCTCTCTCTCTCTCTCTCTTCTCCCTCTCTCTTCTCCTTCTCTCCTTTCCTCCCCTCTCTCTCTCTCTCTCTCTCCTCTCCTCTCTCTCTCTCTCTCCTCTCTCCCTCTCTTCTCTCCTCTCTCTCTCTCTCCTCTCTCCTCTCTCTCTTCTCTCTCCTCTCTCTCATCTCTCTCCTCTTCTCTCTCTCTCTCTCTCTCTCTCTCTCTCTCTCTCTCCTACTACTACTACTACTATCGGTCTCATTCCAACTTTTCCACGGTACATATCTCTTCTTGCACTCTTCTCTTTCATCTTCACTGCCCTCATACCCATACTTTTTTCTCTAAACATCAAAACTCAACTTCCCTCTTTCGTATTCTTCATTTTTATCTTCATCACCACTCTTACTTCTGCTACATAAGACAACTTCTTTTTCTGCTTTGTACTCTTCAACACTTATCTTTACACACAAACATATCATCTCCAACATCCTCCTTCATGTAACATCGACTTCTCATTACTCTTCTGTCCCTGTCCACTACATACTGCTTCCTCTTCTGTCTTCTTTTTCGCATTATTCCTATACCTTTCAACAAGGCACAAGCTCACCACCTTTTTTCATACATCATTCTCTCCATTCACAGCACTATCTCCTTTAGACTCGTCTAACACATCATGATAAGCATTCTCACTCAAATGTACCGAACTACCACCTTTACTATTTCCTCTACACATACCCCTAGGTTGCACTCTATCATCCCTCCGCACATATTCATTAAATTTCTTCCCTCTATTCCTATTAGTACTCTTCTCTATTACTAAATTCACATGCCTTCTATCAGTCATCTTCATATTACAAAGTTCCATAAGTGATACTCAGAACCACATATGTCACACTTCTTTATATATCCAAATTTATTCCTTCTGTTCATACCCTCACTATACTCCCTACCATATATCTCATTTTCCATCTATCTAGTTCTTACATCCTTGCTTTCACTACAGTTCCCATAGAATACCCGTTTCTTACCTCTTTTCATCCTTATACACTGGTCTCCCATATCCTCTCACTACATCTGTCTTCTTACTTGCCATATTCATCACTTGTTGTCCTCTACCTGGGTCATTGCATGACAGATCACCACACAAAAAAAAAAAAAAAATTAAACGCCACCTCAGATTTTTGGTGTTTGGGGTTATCTTATAGCCAAAATCCACTGATGCAAATTTTAGGCTTCTACGACTAATAGTTTTTGAGTTATAGAGGGTAAAGTTTTGGGGGGACAAAAACCCCAATTTAAAAAAATGCATTTATCTTCCTCAAGATATGTTTAAAATATAACATGTTATATATGGTTGGAATTAGGAAAGAATAAGGTGATTAACAAAAATGCAATTACTCAAACGACTTTGCAATTTGTTATATCCTATCTATCCCTAGTAGTCGTATATTCTATATTCTATCTAACAATAATATAATAACACACACATATAGAATCGTTACCTGGTATTTGACATCAATTGGTGTTCCAAAATAGAATGTAGTTCCCAATAAAATTAAATTATATAGATGAATATAGATAGTAAGGGTTAATGGTATATTAGTGATGTCACGTATAAACAGTAAAGTCCAATCACGTCTAATATCTTTATGTCACGTCGAAATAATAATAATTAGATGAAACAATAAATGATATGATCTATGATGATGATGAATTATGTCTCTCTCTTTCTCTGGATCAATCTGACACTCTTATATTCTCTGGATACTTCTAATACTCTTCTATTCTCTGAATACTTCTAAGACTCTTCTAACTTGTTATATGTAATGGTATTCGCTCTATACTGATTACTTAATTACTTATTACTTAATTTCAATATGTTATTAATTAATCTTATATATCTAAAAACAGACTTTGCAACTGAAACAAAAGATAAATCATGCAGCAGGCAATGATGATGGTTCACATCATCACTGTCTGCTATCAATCTCACACCACTCTCTTCTCTCTCTGTCATCCCCCTAATATTTCTTCAAACACTAAAACATATTAATCACACAACTCTCATTTCTACTTAGTATACATTATTATACCTACATTTCCTTCCACTCAAATTCCCAATGTATTCCTCACACATATTCCACATCTTGTACAATCCATCACTTACATTTTGATACTTCCATTTCTTTCCCGAGTTAATCTCTTCCATCAGTTCATCACACATATTCCGTATATTATACACTATGTCATTTACTTGACTCGTGTCTTGTATAATGTTCCCTTGTTGTGATTCCTCATCTTCTTCTTTACACACTACAATACTACTATGTTCATTCCTACTAACATCTATGTTACTATCACCCATTTGTTCACTTTCCGTTTGTTCTCACCTATGAATGTTTCATGTTACTTTCACTCTTTACTTTCTTCCGTTTTCCCCTTTTCTCTTTTTTATTGGACATTTTTCTCCCTGATTATCTAATTCTTCTGTAAAGTCATTTGTGCTTATATAACCTATACTTTTCCTCCACTCACTGTACATTCAGCTCTTTTATTTAAAATTGCATCTATCATTTCTTCTTTTTCTCCATCCACCTCTTCCAAATAGATATTCTCCTTCTCCTTCTTATTCATTTCTTTTGTTCCCCTTTTTTTCGTTCCACCAACAGTCATTTCTCGTGTCCCCATTTACGACACATCATGCACTTCCTTAATTTGTCCACGTGTCTGGCACTGCAATTGATGCATGACCCTTCTCCAATCGCAAAACAAAAATTGATTCTTCACACAATATTTCGTTATATTTTCCATCGTATAATAACAATAAAACATCTCATACCACCCTATGATATGCAGGAGCAGCTAGTGTCTACTCAGATTTCATAAAACATTTTTATCCTTTCTCCATTATGTCCAACTCATCTAGCCTAACACTTGCACACTCCATCTGGTGCGTCCTTTAAAATCCATATTCCTTTCACAACTCACTTGTTCTTTTTCATTTCTACTTGCTTCTCTTCTTTTATCCACAGCCCCCGTCATTTCGTCCATACCTTGTCTGTTTCTTACACACCACATTTCTTCTTCTTTTTCCTTTCTTTCCCTTGTGTCCTCACTTTCAGTTTTTATATCTTCAAAGATTCTTAACATTTGCTTTCTGATATTCTCGTATTCCAATTCACCTTCCCCACAACCCCCTATAATAATCTGTTCCTCCCATTTTTTAAGTCTTGCTGCATATAAAAGATGTGCACCTTTTACATCCTTTCCCCACTCACTCATCCCTAAACATGTTGCTTCACTCATAACTTTTTCATATCTAATCACAAATTCTTTCACACTCTCTTCCTCTCTTCTATCAATTTTTAACACACTCAGAACACTGTTAAACCTCTCTACACGTTTATCTAATTTATACCTCTTATCTAATGCTGATAAAATCAACTTCACCCCTCCCTCATTTGATAACTCACTCGTACTAATATTCTTTGTTAATTCCTCCGCTTCTCCCTCTAAATATAATCTTATAATCAATCCCTTTTTTTTTCACGTTTTCATTTAATTCTGCCCAATCACTCACCTTTCTTCTCCATTTCTCGTAATCTCTTTCGTTTCCTGAGAACACCGGACATTTACCAGTCATTCTACATTCTTCGCCCCTCTTTATTTCCTCATCATCACCGCCCATTTTGTACCCTTTTTACCTAGCAGAGTTGCGCACTGATTAACAAAAATGCAATTACTCAAACGACTTTGCAATTTGTTATATCCTATCTATCCCTAGTAGTCGTATATTCTATATTCTAATTATATAATAATATAATACACACAATAATCAAACGCTTATAAATACTTTATCATAATTGATTCATACATATTTATTTATTGCGAACCTTCGATATATAGATGAATATAGATAATAAGGGTTAATGGTATATTAGTAATGTCACGTATAAACAGTAAAGTCCAATCACGTCTAATATCTTTATGTCACGTCGAAATAATAATAATTAGATGAAACAATAAATGATATGATCTATGATGATGATGAATTATGTCTCTCTTTCTCTGGATCAATCTGACACTCTTATATTCTCTGGATACTTCTAATAACTCTTCTCATATATATTTCTTCTTACTTATTATATGTATTTGGAGTCGCTCTATACCAATGCTACTTATTCTATTTATTTATTACTTATTACTAATTTTATATGTTATTAATTAATCTTATATATCTAAAAACAGACTTTGCAACTAAACAAAAGATAAATATGCAGCAGCAATGAGCTGGTCTACCGCACATGTGCTTCATAAAATTGTAAATATATAATTCAAAAGTCCTATAAATTTAATATAAAACGTTAAATAACGTTTAAAAAATATTTTCCCCCTACCTCCATTTTTGAAACTGACAAAATTTATTTTTTTCTTTTAAATTTTGACCGTAAGCCTTAAAAAATGCAATGAAACAAATCGGTATGACCATTTATTATGTTTTAACAGCAACACAATCTTCAGCCTATCAACTTGTTGTAGGGAGAAAATTTTACAAAATTTCAATTAAACTGTGATGGATTTTGCTATATATAAATTTCAACCTTGAAAATATTATCCATTTAAAATTGTCATCTGAAATTAATTTTAACAAAATATTAATATTAATAAGTGTGTATTACTTGATAAGTAAATTTATAAAAATCATTTTAAATACTTAGTAAAAATGAAAATTGCCGAAAAATAACCAATGTACACATTTTAGACTGATTTAAAATATTAACTCAATCTGAAGGTTACATAATACTGTAACAAGGTAAATAATACTTTGTTGATTTCATACGTGTGAGTTCTTCTGTTTAAGGAATAGTGGATCCTTTGAGTGCCTAATTTTAATATAAACTGTAATATTTTCAAGATATTTTTTGGTTCCAAATGACAAGAGTCTTCTATTTCAGGATAATAATAATATTTATTATATCCGCTCGGAAACAAAAATGTAACTTCATCGTAAGAGCTGTAGAATGCCACCCAAACTTTGTCAAATAAGGACGAGAGATCGAGCCCTCTCTCTCTCTCTCTCTCTCTCTCTCTCTCTCCTCTCTCTCTCTCTCCTCTCTCACTCCCCCCTTTCCCTCCTTCTCCCTCTCTCCTCTCTCTCTCTCTCTCCTCTCTCTCTGCTCTCTCTCTCTCTCTCTCTCTACTCTCTCTCTCTCTCTCTCTCTCTCTCTCCTCTCGTCTCTCTCGTTCTCTCTCTCTCGCTCTCTCTCCTCTCTCTGCTCTCTCTCTCTCTCCTCTCCTCTCTCTCCTCTCTCTCTCTCTCTCTCATCTCTCTCTTCTCTCTCTCTCTCTCTCTCTTTCTCTCCTCCCTCTCTCTCTCTCTCCCTCTCTCTCTCATCTCTCTCTCTCTCTCTCTCTCTCTCTCTCTCCTCTCTCTCTCTCTCTCTCCGTATCTTCTCTCTCTCTCTCTCTCTCTCTCTCTCTCTCTCTCTCTCTCTCTCTCTCTCTCTCTCTCTCTCTCTCTCTCTCTCTCTCTCTCTCTCTTCTTTCTCTCTCTCTCTCTCTCTCTCTTCCTCTCTCTTTTCTCTCTCCTCTCTCATCTCTCTCTCTCTCTTCTCTCTCTCTCCTCTCTCTCATACTCTCTCTCTCTCTACTCTCTCATCTCTCTCTCTCACTCCATCTCTCTCTCTCTTCTCCTCTACTCTCTTCTCCTCCTCTCTCCTCTCTCTCTCTCTCCTCTCTCTCACCTCTCTTCTCTCCTCTCTCTCATCTCTGTCCTGTTCCCAGCCAATAATGATAATTCACTCTCGGTCTCATTCCAACTTTTCCACGGTACATATCTCTTCTTTCACTCTTCTCTTTCATCTTCACTGCCCTCATACCCATACTTTTTTCTCTAAACTTCGAAACTCAACTCCCCTCTTTCATATTCTTCATTTTTATCTTCATCATCACTCCTACTTCTGCTACATAAGACAACTTCTTTTTCTGCTTTGCACTCTTCAACACATCTTTACACACAAACACGTCTTCTCCAACATCCTCCTTCATGTAACATCGACTTCCTCAATACTCTTCTGTCCCTGTCCACTACATACTGCTTCCTCTTCTGTCTTCTCTTTCGCACTATTCCTATACCTTTCAACAACGCACAAGCTCACCACCTTTTTTCATACATCATTCTCTCCATTCACAGCACTATCTCCTTTAGACTCGTCTAACACATCATGATAAGCATTCTCACTCAAATGTACCGAACTACCACCTTTACTATTTCCTCTACACATACCCCTAGGTTGCACTCTATCATCCCTCCGCACATATTCATTAAATTTCTTCCCTCTATTCCTATTAGTACTCTTCTCTATTACTAAATTCACATGCCTTCTATCAGTCATCTTCATATTACAAACTTCCATAAGTGATACTCAGAACCACATATGTCACACTTCTTTATATATCCAAATCTATTCCTTCTGTTCACACACTCACTACAGTTCCCATAGAATACCCGTTTCTTACCTCTTTCATCCTTATACACTGGTCTCCCTATTTGCTCATTGGCAATTGACATTCATTAGTGCCATATCTATCACTTGTTTAATTAACAATAAAGCCATCCACCTTTCAATCACCCCTAATTAATTAAGTTGACTTTGAGTATCTCAAAAAAAAAATAACTATATCTCAGATTTTGATGATTTTTGGTGTTTGGGGTTATCTTATAGCCAAAATCCACTGATGCAAATCCCAATTTAAAAAAATGCATTTATCTTCCTCAAGATATGTTTAAAATATAACATGTTATATATGGTTGGAATCAGGAAAGAATAAGGAATTTAAATATATAATCAATATAAAAAGGTTATTAACGTTTAAAAAATATTTTCCCCCCTACCCCCACTAGGATTTTGAAACCGCCCAAAAAAATTTTTTTCTTAAAAGTTTGATTCATAAGACTTAAAAATATACAATAAAAACAATAGACCATTTATTATGTTTAACAGTCAATACAAATGATCCAGTAAAGCAATTTTTTAGGGAAATTTTTTACAAAATTTCAATTAAAGATGGATTTTGCTATATACCTAAATTTCAACCTTGAAAATATTATCCATTTAAAATGAAGGATAATAAAGTTAAATTTTACAAAATAATTAACATTAATAAGTTTATTACTTGAAACAATATAAAAATTTATAAACTCATTTTAAAATAGAGTAAAAATGAAAATTTCCCAGAAATAACCAATGTAGACTGTTAAGACATTGATTTAAAACACTAACTCAATCTGAAGGTGTACATAAATTACTGTAACAAGGTAAATAATACCTTTGTTCATTTCATAATTTTTATTTCTTCTGTTTTAAAGCAATATTGGATCCTTTGAGTTCCTAATTTTAAGGATGGATTTCCCAATATTTTCAAGATAATTTTTTAGTCCAAATGACAAGAGTCTTCTATTTCAGGATAGTAATAATATTTATTATATCGGCTCGGATACAAAAATGTAACTTCATCGTAAGAGCTGATGAATGCCACCCAAACTTTGTCATCATATTTACAAATGACATAGTCTCCGCATTTTGGGGTAAGCAAATCTTGAACCTTATCTTTTTTTGAATTCTTTAGTATGATTCTTTCCTCTCCTTCATCAGCATCTGACATTTCATGATTTTAACTCTTACATTGCTGACTGATTATTTTATATGCAATTTTTGGGTTCCAGGAATTGATAGATCATTTTGGAATCTGGTTGCCAAAAATTTTTCTTTCTCCTCTATTTCGTCAATAGAAGTATAAAAAAAACTTTTTTTTCTGCAAAATTTAGTTTGCAAAATTTATACTTGTCCTCTGGAGTTAATATCTGATTTTGAAAGGGTCTTTGTAGGCTATCTTTAGCGGTCATCCTTTTCACCACTCCTCCAATTCCATCACAAGCATTTTGTCCTTGTGAAGGGGCAAAAAAGTGCCACTCACAGTCTACATCAAAATCCATCTTGTGATAATATAAATTTAAGAAATTATTCGGTTTTTATATTGTTCAGCGCAACATCACTGAAAGTAATAAATTTTGTTCAGTTCTGGTATAAAGCACTTAATTTCAGTTACTAGAGTAGATATTAAAGTGTACACCATGGATGTATATACTATGCTTTGTGTTTGGGAATAAAAAACAAACTTTTATGGGTAATTTCATCATCTGATTTCCTGTAGTAAACTACAAATGGGTGTACAGTACAGTAGATTGGGAATTTTCCCAATGAAAACCTTGGGCTTCATCCTGTGTAATAAAAGAAAAATTCTCTGAAAAAATCCAACAATAATTATTAATTTCATTGACGAGATACATTGTTTTTAGATGTTGAAACAAAAATCCTTGAGATTTGAAAATATAGGGTGTCTTGTTAATTTATATACCTTTTACTTCAGTAAAGTTCTAAAATCTTGGAAGTCTTCTGTTTTTTTTCCAACAAAGTGCATATTGCTCCACTGTCACCATTAGTTTTATATTTAACTTCTACAGTCTAAACGACCGGTGCTCAAATCATTTTCAATGAATTTCCTTCAGCACCAATTTCTACCCAGGGACATTCCTGGCAACAAATGCATCATACATTTCTGTTTTCTAAGCTGCACACACTTTTTTCCAATGAAGCTGCTTATATTTTATATACGCTTACTAGAGCGATCATTTGCAGTTGACACTTCTGTATATCGTGCACAACACCAACAGAAATGCGTTGCCGCAATGTTTTCCAGCTAAGATACAAACACTTTGCCAAACCAGCAAATGATGAAAAATCCGATAATGGGGGATTTAATGATCTCTTTATAAGCTACATACAACACTCTTTTAATTCATAGAATAACCTCTTTTGAACCAGCTTCTTTTTACCAGTATTTATATTCCTAACACTTAAGCAGTCTTTCTTTCCAGAAACAAATCCCTTACTATGTCATCTTTTGATAAAACGTTTCTTACAGACTCTTTTGTTTCATTTGCAAGAACCTTTCCTTTTGAATGGTTGGGATTTCAGGAATGATGCCAAATTCTTTCTTAAGTTTTCGACTCTTCTTTATTTACCATGTAGTCAGTCATTTGAAATATTTCCTTCGCTTTTTATATGGAGTATGGAGAATATGCTCTAATATTTCAATTTCAGAGTCATAAGAGTCTGTCTTCAGTGACAAGCTTTGACTACTGCTCCTTCAATATTGATTTTCAAATCTGAAAAAAGGATATATTGCATAGATCTAAACCGTAGGTTTTGAAAGAAAGTAAACTTACAGTTTGCAAAAGTAGAAATAAATTTACTTGACTCCATTGTATTTAATCTCATGATTTTTTTTTTTTTAATATTATGTAGTTGGAAATGAGGTATGGGTAGAATAGTTCTTTCATCATTTTTCATTATATGCTCACTTTTTAATTTATAATCAAAAAATTTTTTTAATTGATCTTACGCATAGCATGCGCTTAAATTTGAAAATTTTTCAATAAAAAAATATCTACATTTCGGTGTATAGTAAAAAATTGGTAATTTATAAGAGATTCCATTCGAATTTTAGAACATAAACCTAACCAATCACTATTTAACTGGATTTATATATGTATACATGGCTAAATTTTAGGTTATTTATTTCAAGACAATATTGTCTTGAAATAAGTAACCTAAAAATTAGGGATGTGCTTCAGCCTTCAAAGATTAATATAAAGTATAATCTTCAACTTTTCTGCATGCTAGGATTATGAGCAATTAATGATATCTAGACATCTAGTTATATTTCAGGAAATTATTATATTTTAAAGTAAAAATAATTAGATGAAAAATGACAATCAAAATTTATTTGGGAATTAAAGTTGGCATTGGAAATAAAGTGCAATTTAGAAATCCTTTTTTAACAGTATTTTGTTCATTTTTTCGGAATATTTTTCAAATTGTGTCGTCTTATACTTATTTTTCCAATTCAGGTTCTTTTTTTTCTTCTTTTGAAGGACTTGGAATTTTTTGATTAATTGTCTCTTCCAGTTTCCTCTTAAGAGATGTTCTTGCTTTTTCTACAGTTTCTAAAACCTTTTTGCCTTTGGAAGTTGAAGGCACAGAATGTTAAACAAATAATAGATTCATAGTCTAGGTGGCTAATAATTCTAAACATGAGTAGGTAGGTAAATGTGTAGACACATTATTACATATAGGCTTTGCAAGTTATTTCAATATACTTTTGCATAAATAAATGAAATACATACGACTTTTCATTGGAGATACACCAAGGTCTTTCAAAACTGATTATATATCCACATTTTGGACTTAATCATCACAATAGCTTCCAGCCATTAGGGATCTATCTGGTGAAGAGGTGCTTTCGGAGGAACTGCTTTCATCTTCGAATAAAATAGCTGGATTTTTTGAAATATCTTTTCGACAGTTGCAGCACAAAGGGGTACCCTTTTCTAAAATGCCTTTGCAGGCAATAAACAATTGTTTACTAATTGGCCTTAATTCTTTAAAGATAAGTTTTCCATGTTTCTTAAGAGGATTTTCGCAATGTTCTTTAGGCATTTTTATTCTAAATATTTTTATTTAGAATAAACTCATTAACTCATAAGCATATTTAAGATAGATTTAAGTAGGTATCAGATATAGTGTGGAATGTGCAAACTAAATATCTTTAAAAAATGTGACTGTAACTAGGTAAATTACAGTAATAAATTAAAATCTTTGTACAGCCATTAGCAATACTAGGCTCTACTTCATTGACTTATGTATTTAATTCATATTATTATGATTTAAATACCTACTAGACATTGAAGTTACTTCTGCAACTCCTTGCTTTAAAATAAAACATGACAATCAATAACATTGTAGTTTTAGCAAAATGACCTCGGTGGGACATTGGTTCTATATTTCTAAGGTACCATCATTTAATCTTAAGTTTAGCAACTAGGTACCCATAAAAACAATAAAAAGTGAGTGTATTCCCATATTCATGTGTATAAGACTAAGATAATAAACCTAATGGATACATTCAAAAAAAAAAAAATTTGTATTAAATTTTGTAAAATTTTCCCTAAAAAAATTGCTTTACTGGATCATTTGTATTGACTGTTAAGCATAATAAATGGTCTATACCCATTGTTTTTATTGCATTTTTTAAGGCTTATGGATCAAAATTTAAAAAAAAAAAATTTTTTTGGTCAGTTTCAAAATCCTGGTGGGGGTAGAGGGGGGAAAATATTTTTTAAACGTTAATTACTTTTTTTTATTAATATTTTTAAGACTTTTGATTATATATTTAAATTCCTTATTTCTTCCTGATTCCAACCATATATATCATGTTATATTTTAAACATATCTTTAGGAATATAAATGCATTTTTTAAAATGGTTTTTTTACTCCCCTATAACTCAAAAACTATTAGTCGTAGAAGCCTAAGATTTGCACCAGTGGGTTTTGGCTATAAAATAACCCCATACACCAAAAATCATCAAAATCTGAGATGTAGTGGTTAAAGGCCTGTGGTGATCTGTCATGGAATGACCCACCTGCACCTTGACCTCCTTTACTAACATCCCACTGATTATCCAGATTCTTAGGACAGTTGTATGCGAAATGGAACTTTGATGTGCATATTATACACTCCCTAACATTTCCAAACCGATCCCTGACATTCAGATTTTTACCATCTACCCATTCAGCATTGTCACTATTAGACCCCATCACCATCTCTCCTTTGACACCTCTGCCTTCCATAACAGCCACTGCCTGGTTCTTCTGCCACCTTCACTCTATCATCACTCTTTTTTCCTAATCCCTCACAAACGTTCACCAATGCATCCCTAATAGTTTTAAAATTCACTCTCCTTTTCCGACAATAAGCCAATATTCATCTGCCTTATGATTAGTACCAAACATTTTTCTCCCTCCAATTTAATTACACACTTCATATCTTACTTTAACCCACAAATCTTAATCTGTTCCACAACTCATACTTATTCACATATTCCTCATGATTCTCATTTTTCCATTTTAATCATAAACAGTACTCACATTTCTTTCGATGTCTCTCTCTGCTATCTTTCCCATATTTTCATTCAACTTTTCTAAAATCAAATTTCATTACCTTCTTCTTTACTCAAACACTTCCAATCCAAAAGGCAAACACATTACAAATACCTTGAAAAATCCCATAATCATCACCCATAGGCTTATAGACTCTTCACCACATACGTCATACCATCACCTGTTTTTCACTTCTTTCCACATCATCAGAACCTTCAGTTTTGCATTCACCATCCAAACCCGCGACACGAACGACAGATTCTCTCACACAATTTCTAACTCTCTCTTACTGTACCACAATACCTCACCTTCTCTACCATCTTCACCAAAAAAAAAAAAACAATAACATAAGACACTATATAGGCCAACACCCTAACAGAACAACCTCAGACCTCCGAGGGGGAGGGACAGAGAAAAAAACCTGTTATGTTCCGCTCTTTCTCCGAGCTTGCCTCATTGTGGGAACCAGAACTTGCCTACCACCGAAAGGTTGTTCCCGCAACTTCGCGCATAATCCCTGACTCCGCGACTGTTATGTTGGGCGCGGCTATTGTTTTTCATCTTTGGCTCGAGACGCGCGGTCCGCGAAGCTTTTCTTACGAGCTCCTACCCACAGCCTCTCCCACGATATCGGTAAATTTCATGTTCAGATACCTCAGTTTTCCTCCTCCGTGCTGCAACTTTTAATCTTCCATTTTTACTCTTTATTTAATTCCAAACATCTTTCTTTTGAGACCTCATCATTCCAACCGATTTATTTGGAAGAGTCCTTACATACTATTCTTTATTACATTGTTACTTAACTTAACCTTAATTCTTCCAAACTTCCATCCTTATCTCTTTCCTCTTCATCCAGGCCTCATTAACTCATAATCATATATAAAGCAACATAGTGATCCGATAATCCCATCCCTAACCAGCTCCCCCTCACTGTTTTAGTTTAACATCCAGCACATACTTCAACATCTTCACCAACACAAAATCAATCATACTTTTCCTGGTATGAATACTCTTGTGTTTGAAGAAAGTGTTACTCACACACTTACCTCTCTCCTCACAGAAACAAACCACCTTCTATATTATCTTCTCCCTACCCCAATCACCTGTATACTGAATCCCTTTTCAATCACCTATGCAACCATTAGGTCTCCAACACATTCAATCGAAGCTCCTACTCACCCCTTCCAAAACATTATTTAGATTTTCCCAGAAAATCGTACTCTCAACGTCACCCTCAGATAGACCATATATTACAACCTCACAAATCTTGGCTTTTCAAACTAAATTTAACAATAATTCTATTACTCACACAAACAAAATTAAACCATATATATATATAGTATATATTAATTATAATATAAATAATATATAATATATATAATAAATCATATTTAAATTAATTTATCTAACGAAATTACAATAATATATATATATATATATAATAATAATATATATATATAATATATTATATATATATATATATTATATATACAGGGTGTTTCATGCGAGGGTAAGGTTCCTGACCCCCCCGCTTTATAGGCGATATCGAAACTTTAGCCCCCTAAAAATATCATTAATTTTAAAGTTTTAGTCCTTATAGGGAATTAAAAGCAAACAGTATTTTATTTATCTTATAAAATTAATAAATTACAGATTGAGAAAGCAATGGAGATTATGAAGTTGTGGTTTGAGAATAGTTTTATAGGTAACTTTTGAGACAATAGATCAGAGGTATGGAGCGTGGTTTGTTGGGAGTGTGTAAGTTAAAAAGTCAATTGGGTGCGTTGCGATTTTAAATTAGATATAAGTGTCTGTGAGAATGTAATGAGAGAAAATGGAAGAATTTACAGAGAAGGAATTAATGGATGATTAGAAAATAAAGGCATTTATGATCTTAATTGTCGAGGAGGGTACATTATAAATACTCAATATTCTGCTTGGATGTTTATTGGCATCATGGCACATGGGGTAACGCTATTAGGGAGATTTTGCAGTCTAAGATGAATAATGAAATATTCAATTTGGTTTTCCTGTTTCGTTGGTGGAAATAAAATCTATAGAATCAGAAGAATCTGCAATTTTTCTGGAATTTAAGAGAATTTTTGTTAGAATCGAAATCAGAAATTATTTTAGCCTCGTATGATAAATAGAAATCGGCATCC
>JABUQX010045101.1:50000-52781 GCA_015478945.1 Trachelipus rathkii | reverse complement strand
GCTAGTATAACCATCTGTTCTATTCTCTTTGACTTTCTCTTGATATTCTGATAATCTTTTTTGTAAAAACATAATTGAAAATAATTAATTTAAGTTTTAAACTTCCTCAATAGCTACTATATTAAAAGCAACCCCCTTAAACAGCAAAAGACTTATATAGTTAGAAAATCTATGAAAGATTTTCCTCAAGGGCCCAACACTTTCTAATTAATTAATAACATCCCACATTTGAACACCCTCCTCGCTCTTATGCTATAACCCCAGTATTCTAAACCAACCCTCCATCTTGAAATCATTCATACAGCAGAAAAGACTAATATAAAGAATTCCCTTAGAGAAAACTACACTGTCTTCCTCGCATTCAACTTACCAGTGAAAAACATGATAATTCAAGACCATAAATCGTCAATTTCAACATCTACCTCCTACTCCAATATAATCTCCACACAATGATATTCCTTTGCTATTGTTTCCAAAATTACTATATGGCGTCACAAACTAATTCTATAAATTGTTCCTAAGCGAGCTTCAAGAATTCCATGATACTGTCCAAGTATTTGTCATAAAATGTGTTCATCTTGTTTGAGTATGCCTCTCAACCGACTGGCTCCACTTAAATTATCTCTCTTGAAAGTGCATTCAATCTTTTACTGCATAAGAAAATTCTTGATATATAAAATATATATATATAATAATATGATAGTATAATATAAATAAATAATATATATATAAATATAGATTATAAAAGCCAATTTTATCATTGCTTCCTAGCAGGTGCCGCATGCTTAAAAGAAATAAAATATAAAATATTCGTGTTTGAGAAAAAATGTCGATAATTATTTTTTCTCTAAAGTTTCTATTTTATTACAAATAAAATCTCCAAATTATATTAATTTGCATTCTCAGCAGTCAACGGAAAATAATAATTTCGCTCAGGTCGATAGCTGGCGATAAGTCGTCCGCTGCCGTTCAGAGAAGTTTAACGCCCGGTAAACGGTTGCATCGCATGAAATTATTCTTGGCAAAACAACTTGATAGCTCGAAACTTAGCTAGCAAGCAGTACAGTGACCCTGAAGAAAAACTCATTTCCGGGTCTCTAAAAACCCGTTGGTCTCCGTTTATCTAATAATTGAAAAGCAAAATGACGAAGAAGTAGATTTTTTCCTTTTATAAGCATACATATTAGTCGTTCAGTTCACGATATTTTGAAATGATCAGTTTTTTAAATTATAATTAAAATTATTTAAAAATAGAACTTTATAAAATTAAAAAATAGGTAAAAACATTGTATTGAAAGCAGTATGTTGATCGTGGAATGTAAAAATAGTTTTACACAAAAATTTCTAGAATGAACAATTTACGTATAAAAAATACTGATAGGCCTATTATGAGGTATACATAAAAAAAAGTGAAAAACAAAAAAAAATATTACGATGACTAAGTACACCTAAAGTGCATGTTGTAATTCGTAAATAATATGGATATCAAAATCAGTTTTCAAGTATGGTTGTTTCAATTACATCCAATAATATAATAATAAAATATAATATAATAAATATATATATATATATATATATATATATATATACTATATATAATATAAATATAAATATATATAAAATATATAAATATATAATATAATATATATATATAATAATATTTGACAATGGTTTAGAAGATTTATTTAAACTTTTGCGCGTGCTTAACCCTTTCCTTCCCACGATACTACAGGTAACATCAATATACATGACCGAATATTGTATAAAATCCCGAAAGTGGAAAATTTGAAATTGCAATACATAAAATTAATATATTTGTCACATCTGGTAATTTTATTCCATTGTAACTTCATCTATTAAATGACTTATAAAGTTACAATCCAAGTGTGCCCTGAATCTTGAGAAAAATTTGTGCTACGCTCGGTCTAATTTGTCTGTCAGTGAATACGTAAAGAATTTTACTTTTATTTAGGATTTTTGGTGAAAATAGCTGTTGGATGGGGAATGTGTGGAAAATAATAAAGTGTATAAAAAGTGTGCACATGATTTTTGCAAAATCATGTATAAAAAAAAGTAACATTGGAAACAGCAAAAGTATAATCATTTATGATATATATATATATTATATATATAAACAGATATATATATAATATATAAATATATAATATAGATATATATATATAATTATAATATAGGTTCCCTTGGGAGCAAACCCAAAAACCCTGAAATGGACGAAGCGAAGGGTTCCCTTAGGGCTGAGGAATGAAAACCTTGAAATGACTAGAAGCTAGAAAATTGTGAGTGATAAAGAGAACGAATGGAAATAGATTACTGAGGTTAAATTATAAAGAGGTCCCCTTGTAGTGTTATCTGAGCCCCTAACCTTGTAAAGACTTAAAGGCTGAAATTGTTGATGATAGGTAGAAGAGAACGAATGAAATAGAGTACTGAGTTAAGATTATATAGTCATCTTTAGGAGGCTGATCCCCAAAATCTTGAAATATACGTGTGAAGGCTGAATGAGTTGTGGATATATAATATATATATATAAAGATAATATATATATATATATATATAATATATAATAATATATATATATATAAAATGTATAGATATATACATAAACATAAATATAATATATAATTATATATAATATATTATATATATATATATATATATATATATATAATATAATATATATATATATATAGATATAATATATAGATATATATATATAATTATATATATATCATCACACCTGGATTTCCAAACAAATCTCTA
>JABUQX010045101.1:40000-45000 GCA_015478945.1 Trachelipus rathkii | reverse complement strand
ATCACTTTTCTACTTGAATGCAAATGGCAGGGGAATCTATCAATGAGTTCCTCGGGGGCCTCTCCTTCACACATCTCTCTTTTTTTTTTTTTCCCCCCTCCCCCCAACTTAGATTAAAATCTTTACTTAGCACTGTCACTACTCCCCCCCACTCGAGAAATCTCCTTTCACAGAAAAGATTTCCTAACTCCTTACAGCATTCCTCATAGCTCTTACCCTCAGACCCAGAAATCATCCTTTTAGCTCTGCCGTGAACTCTCTCCAGCATGTCTATGTCTTTCTTAAATATAAGGCCCAAACTTGTGCACAATACCTAATACTGCGCCTAACACGCTAAAAGTTCTTATAACTTCTTGTCTTGTAAACACATTGCGAATATATACCTAGCACCTATCTATCTTTATTCCTTGCCTTCCAAACACGATTAGCTACTTTCAATATACTGCTTAAACACATCTAAATCTTTTTTTCGGTCCACAGACTCAAGCCAATCCCCATTCATAACGTAGTTAAAACTTTTATTTATAACTAGGTGAACAAGCTTACTCTTTTACTATGAAGATTCATTTGACACGTATCTGCCCACCAAGAGTTGCAGACATTTTGAATGCTTCTACAACATTTCACGATACTTCTTATTAGTGACAACTGTATCATCTGTCAAAACTTAGAAAACGTACGATTTAAGGTCCCTGGTCTAAATCAATAATTATCATAGTAGGAAGAATAGTGGCCTCCAGCAGTACAGCACGAACCTGTGGACACCCACTCTCACTTATTCCATGCATGACTTATTTCCATTTAATTGACACACGTTTCTATTTCCACAACCACTCTTTAATCAACCATGTGTACCACTCACCTATACCACATTGCAATAACTTCTCAATCAAACCATATGTGGAACTTTATCAAAAAGCTTGCGAAAAAGCTAAAATATATATCAACGGATCTCTGTCGGTCAAGGCATCAGTAATGTATTCCAAAATTCTAAAAGGTTTGACATGACCTACCCTTTCCAAAACCATGCTGGGAGTCATACGATATCTTGTTATCTTCCAAAAATTTCTTTATATGACCTTTCAGTAACTTCCAAAACTTTTACAACCAGATGTTAAGCTAACTGGCCATATAATTTCCCAAATTTACCTACTACCTCCTAAAAATAGAAACAACATATGTTGTTTCCACGTTTGCCTCACCAAAATGTTATAGATCCGCTTAAAATTCAAACACATGCCTTCAAATGCTCTACTAACCTCCTTAGAATTCTACCAAAATAATCATCAGGACCTCAGCTAATTGTGTTAATATGTCCAGAAAGATTTAACTCTTTTACCTTCAAATATCAAATTCGTAAGTTTATTATTACATGCCAACCGAACTATTAGTTCTCCAACATTATTCCAAGTTGCCTTCCAGTAAAGATTAAAGCAAAAATAACATTGAAAATGTGACCAACCCTTTATCTAACTCACTAAATTTCATCAATTTTAATTAATATTGTGTCCTATTTTCTTACTTTTTAAAAATTATAAAACTAAAAAAAACTTCATCAGTCTTTATTATTATAATCCAGTGCTAAATAATAATCCGTCTCTTCCTCTTTGCCTTCTATGATCTGGCTAAGTTCATTCTATTTTTCTATAATTTCTAAATCGTCCTCCCTAATTACTACCTTAATATTTTAAATATTTACTCTTTTCATGATTGTTATCTCTTTAATCTTCTCTATGTCCACCAAACCAAGTTCCTCTCCCACCCTAATGGGTATCTAATCTTAAACGCTACTGACTAAATCATTAAAATTTGCTTAAAATTTTCCCACATCTATAAAACAGTTTTGTCTTAAACTCTTATCCTAAGTCAAATTAACGTAAGCATGTCTCCAAACTGGTAACAAATCGCCATTTCGAAAATCTAAGATCTTTTCCTATTAATTTGCAATTTTGGGACCGTATATCACATTCATGTTAAAATCTAAGTATAGGCATGGCACCTAATTCCTAAAATCTTCCTCTACTCAAACCTTTATCCACCATACCTCCACGTAGTTCATATAGTCAAACAGTTCATCGTAGCCTTGTAAGTCATGGACCATTCTGTCTTAAAAGTTGTCTAGCATACAATTTATAAATATTAGAACTTTAGGATCTGATTAGACAGGGAATTCATGAATGCCAGAAAATTAAAAATTCACCCATTATGACTAACCTTTTTCTAAAAGATTGTGGCAGCTGTCTTAATTTCTTTCACCTTTCCGCGCTCTAATTCTGACTTGGTTAGCAGGACTATTAAAGACCCCTATCTATATGATTTATTATGTACATAAAATCTTACAACCACACAGATGCAATAGATATCAGTTTTAATTCATCATTAACCACAGATTTCAACTATTTGGTTTTAACATAAACAGGCCACTCCACACCCCTTTTTCCTTACCGCTGCGTTTAAATTAAGTGAATATCCGTCTATTTCATATTCCGGGAAAGGATCCCCATTCCAATACTTATTAACTCTGCTCATTATTCTAGTTTTATTTATGCGTATAACTACAGCTCAATGATTTTATTCTAGCACGATCATATGTGTAGAATATTTTGATATTTGAAATGCTTACTGTATTGCTATCATTCTTTTTTTAGCCGTAACAACGCTAGTTTATATCTCACCCCACTATACGTTACCTTGCAATAATCAATTCATATCAAATTATCCCACCACCTCTTTTTGATAGAGCGAGAGTCTCCAAACTGGTACCGAAAAGGCAAAACACCTTTACGACTCAATGAACTCATTCTGCAAAAAATCGTGTCCAGAAATCTCTCCACAAATCAAAAATTTAATATTTTCTGAAAAAGCAGAAGTCCCAACCTATTCATTACACCTAAAGCCCTACTTCTCCATTCCTGACCTGCACCTAACCTAGGGAAAATCCCAGAAATCACGCACCTTTCCATAGCTTCATATTCTGAATCAACCTCCTATTAACTCTATTAATCTTCGGACCCCGATATCCTATATCCATTTTACCCACATCACAATCACATTTGAGCCGACATTTGTAAAATCAAGCTCTCTATCTTTTACTATGTCCACGATATCACCACCGTGCCACCTGAAAGTATCCTCTCCCAAACGTTTCCTTCTATCCGTATTTGAAAAGTCCTATCTAGGCATCATATAGTCTCCAATTAGCAATGCTTCAGCCTTCCCTTTAGAAAAGTTCAACCATTACCATTGGCCCTCTTGCATCCCCTCCCATCGGGAAGACCAATCAAACCTCTCAAGTCACAGCACTGACTGACTTCGAGTCCAATCTAGTATATTTCTATTATATACAACCTAATCATCTGCAACCTATTAACTACTACTTAGCCTTTCCCTCTCATCTTTCTGCTAGGTGAATCGCACAATTCCTTTCTACCCTGATCCCACCCCCTTCTCGCGCTTGCATTCCCTGCCATCCCTACTACCGTTCTTAACACTCCCATCCTTTCTCAAAAACAAAAAACCAATTCATCACATTTTCACTCAGCTTACAACTACTTCCTTAACAAATACACATTCTCTGCATTCTAAATGCAAAAACAAAGACAGCTTATTCACATTATTCTCCCTCTCCCAGTTCACAACCAATCACACAGAGATAACATACTTTAAATTACTATTACTAACTACTAACTGAACCTGATTATATACCTACTTCATGATCTACACCCATATCTTAAAATTTTCGTAATATCTTAAAACAATTATATATATATATATATATAATATAATATAATATATAAATATATTATATATATAATAATATATAATATATATACTATATAATACAGATAGATATATATATTATATATTATATATAATATAATATATATATATAGATATATAATATATATATAACATATAATATATAATATATACTATAAATATAATATAATATATATTTAAAATATATATATATAAATTAAGATATATATATATTTATATATATATAGTATAATATATACTATATATAATCCGGCACAAAACAGAGTAGAGCGACAGTAGTAGCAAAGGCACAGGCTCCGCTCATCCTTAGATCCTGGTATAAATTATTGTATAGGTTAGTGTAACCTCCTAAAATAGTATAATAGTGCACTGCCGTTGAGAGTAAACTTATATATAATATACTAATAATTATATTATACTTATATATATAATAATATAGATAATATATATAGTAGATATATATAATATATAATATATATATAGTAATTTATATATATATATATAATATATATAAATAATATAATATATATATTAATAAATATATAGATATATATATATAATATTATATATATATAATAATATATATGGCACAAATGCCATTCATCCTAAAGAGTCAACCCGAGAAAACAAAATACCCCTGAAGGTGTATGAAATTCTCAGTTGCCAAGTGCTAAATATTCGTCTTCCAATAATACAATCATTATAAATACAACATACTCTCATATACTAAGAGCTTATTCCAATACACTATAAGATGAAGAATATACAACTATAAACATATAATGTATATGATATAAAACTCGTTATAAATATATATATATATAATATATATATATATATATATAATATAAATAATATAATATAATATATATATATATATATTATATATATATATATATATATATAAATATATATATTATATATACTATATATATATTTACGTTAGATATATTTAAGAAGGTTTCATTCTTTAATTGCATATATATATATATATATATATATAATATAATATATATATATAATATACGTATATATATTATATAAATATATATATACATAATATAATATTGGCTAGTATGAGATGCATATAAGTCGTCAAAAATGTTGCATCATGTTAAAAGAACACAGAGTTTAAATTGTATTAGACAACTAACAAATAAAAAAAAATCTCATTTTTTTCCTTCTAGAATTCTGTTGTTTTTTTATTCGTATAAAATTAA
>JABUQX010045101.1:25000-32500 GCA_015478945.1 Trachelipus rathkii | reverse complement strand
ATATATATATACTTATATATATATATATATATTATATATATGGCTAATATATTATATATATATATATAATATATATATATACTAATAGGAATAGATAAATAAATAATATATATATATATAAAATATTATAAGTATAATGTATATAATATATATAATATATATAAGATTAAATATATTATAATAATATAATATATAGATATATCTAATAGCGATCACTATATAGCGAGATTATATGTATATACTATATAAAGTAATAAATAATATATATATTACTATATATATATATATATTAGATATAGAAATATATAATAATATATAATAGGGATATATGTGATATAATATAATATGTAATATATAATATACAATATGATATATATATATATGTAGAACGAGTATATAAATATATATATACTATATATGTATAATAAATATATATGTATATATATTTTCTGCTTCTTCAGACCTCTGTGGCAGAATATGATCCGAGTACCTGAAATGTCATATCGATCTACTTTAGTTTTTGTTTGGAGACCGAACGACGAGAAAAATCGGTGGACTCTCGCGTTCTTTCCCAGTCTCGAACTCTGGCCGTTGCAGCCCGTGTTGACGTTAGTCTTGTCTCCGTGCGCGGTAGTCGAGAAGCGGTGCAATGTCGCGCTTGAGAGAAGTGAGACACAGTCGCCGCGCAATTTGAGTGTTACAGCCCTTTGTCATGAGAGTTATAAGTGAGATGATTTATGTACTACGAGGACATAATATCGTAGCCATCCAGGTTACTTAGATGAATGTTAAGTCAAAAAGTGATAATTTAAATAGATATATGAAAAATAAAATTTTCACAAAAAAAAAATCTAAGATTACCCGTATGATACTGATTTCGAGAACCACATAATAAACTATAATTAAATATGAAGGGATTGTTTATACAATCACATCGAATAATGACTGGATAGACAGTATTCCTATAAAAATCTTTATGTTATATATATATTACTATATATATCATATAACGATACGGTATAGTATATTCCATCTTATCGATATATTATTTATATAAGTAGCGATAGTATCACAGCAAACGCTCATACAGTCTTATATCAAAGATAACTGATTATTATTATTATAATAGAGTGATATAATATTACTTTTCAATCATATATATAACATATTAATGTTAATTTACCCAATACATTCTTTTTTAAATATAAATATTATATATTGCTCATTATACAATTTGTTACAATAACATAAATGAGTCTCAGTCCTATCCCCCACATTGATATAGATAATTTTTTATGTTTTGTTACATATGTCCATGACATGCATTGTAACAAAAACTATAACAGCTACACAGGAAAATAAATAAATTTTTTAATCAGACACATTTTTTCTCATGAAATGTAAAAAAAAAAATCTGAATAAAAATTGTTTAGTTTCAAAAATATACAACATCGTGTGAGAGTCCCCTGGTATAATTATATATGACATAGTTTAAAGTCTAAAAAGTTAACGAAAAAAGTTGCCGCGAAAATCTGAGTATAAAATTACCTGCTGCACATAAGATCATTTTTTTTGAGTAAAGACTAAACGTTAAGTAGAATAGCTCTTAAGCGCTCGGTAGGGATATCACTACTTATTACAAAATGTATGCCATTAAATGTGAGTCTATATAGATGATAATTATATTGATTTTTATTCTTTCAAATAACTATTAAAATAAAGATATATATTCCATCACCATATAAAGAGGTAAATTAAATACCACTAATATAAAGTATATACTATATATATATATATAATCGAAGATAATGAGAGAAGCCAGTTGGGCGGTCTGTCTAAGGTCGTTTACCATTAGAGAGTTCTCTACATCTACTTTTTTTGTTGAGAGGAGTAGCTTTAGATATATCTACAGGCATTGTCGGGGGAACTTCCAAAGCCTCCTTCCTTCTCTTCGTCCCTTACACGTATTATACGGCTCGTAACTATACCCTACTTATTAAAAGAAATAATAAATAAAGAATAAATAATTATCATTATTTATTCTTCCAAGAGTACATAAATAAAAATATAACTGATTTATATTATATATAGGTAACTCTTGTACTTATTACAGCATCATACTGCCTAGTAATAAATTATTGAAGTTAGTTTAATAGAGTAAATATGATGTGACGACGCCATAACCTAAGTATTATATACCTATATAATATTTCATATAACTAAGTATTATAATTAATCATTTAACATAAATACTCTAAAATCATATAATTAATATTTTTTTAAGAGGTTATTATCAAAAAATTGTATAATATTAATTTAAAATTCAAATAAATTGCCAACCCTTCTTCCTGAGAAAGTCAAAAATGAATAAACGATAATCAAATTCATATTTCCCTGATATTAATTCTTCACTAGTTCCACTAAAGCCCTCCCTTTATCCAGTCTCCCCATGAGCATAGGTAAATGCATATTCCCCGGTATATGCCTGGAGGACCCAGAGTTAGTAGTGTTTATGTATATAATTATCTAACTTCTGATAGCGATATCAGTACCTCAAAATTTCCAATATAAATAAAACATATAATTGACTTAATAATATAATAAGATATTAATAAAATTAGTTTTATATATTTAATAATAAAAAACTACTAATATTTTTATTTTAAAAATCATTATTTAAAACCTGATATATTATTATTAATAACTTTACCCTGCCGACCAATATATAAGTTTTTAAAAAAAAATAATGTTAAAATAATTTTTTTTTTGCCAACGTTATATATATTATAAAATAATCGTTCTAAATTGAATTTAATATACTTTCTTTAATTTTTAACTCAAAGCCAACCCACATCCGCCAGTAATTCCCGCTTAAAAGCGGGTTTCTGTGGAATGGTTTAAAATTGTTGTAAGGTATGTCCCGTATGAATTAAACGCCCTCTAAAAACAGATTTTATTAAAAATCACCAGCATAGACTCTAAAAAAATAGTAATTAAGAATAAAAAAAAAATTATTTGTCGCTCTCTTCAGGAAAAGTAAAAGCTTCTCAAAGTTGTTAAAAATCCACATAGACTTCCAATAAAATGACGATCCAGGTTAGTCTCATTTCCTTAGCCGCGTCTAAGTTCAGGTATGATTATGGATAGGTCTGCAGTGTCTTCTAGGCGCTAATCATAATGTACATTCAGTATCATCCATGCACCCATAGAATTAACCAAATCTTACATAACCAAAACTAGGACCTCATGCCCCACCCTTCCATCAACAAATTCCCATGATTCTTAACTCTCTCGCACGACACGACCCTCACCCTTCCTCCAACCCTCATATCCCTATATCATCTCTTTCCTATTATAACGAAGAAAGTCTATTGGTTCCATAAATTTTTTATTCAGTAATCCACTTCATACACAACCGCTTCTTCTTTCTAACCCCTCCTTCCCCTCTTAACAGACGTTACCTCTTGATCCCCTCCGATGTTCCCTAAAATACTTCTCACTATCTCTCAATCCCACCTATCTATTAGTTTCCTCATCTAGAAGTTACTTACTCCCCTGATGTCTGCACTAATAATATCCAAATAAACATATAAAAAAAATTCACAACTATCTACCTTCTGTCTCTTCATTCCTTTTATACCAATTCTTCTCCATTCACATTTCTCCCTTCTCTTTTTTAATCACCCCGTAATAACCATACATCCGTATAGAAATTTCCTATATTCTCCTTATCAATCTTCGAGTTTAAAAGCTTTGAAAAACCCTTCCAAATTCCTTAAAAACTTAGAGACCGACACCAACCTAATTTCACCCTCTTTTTTCCAAAATTCGTCTTTCCATTAAAGATAATGCTTATTAGTCCAAACTCTCTTACTTTGCGGCATGTGATTTTTATAAAAAATCTGGAGACGGGCAGGATTTTTGGAAATAAATGCTATCCTAAAGCCAAAATTCTAAATGCACACACGCAACATTTCACTGTGGTTGTCCCACGCGCCCACGAGGAATTAAGCCCAGGGAAAGAAAGGGAGATGGCGGCAACGTATACAGGGTTAGCCGCAGCGAAAGCGAAGCATAAATTTATGCTCGAAAAGGGAATGTCATAACTTAATCTTAAGTTTAAAAATGTGATAAATCCCCCCTTCCATAATTCCTCAGAACCGGGGTGTGTAGAAAGGCCTCCGACACTGGCAAAACTGCCCGTCTTACAAAAAAAGTGCAAAATGTACATCATTAACCCTATCATAAAGAAAAAGCGCAGCGTCGCAATTATTCGTGTCCAGAAGCGAAGGCAAAGGTTGTGTTGTCCAAAGGTGACCGGCCTACTCCTTGCGAGTAGACAAATACTATCGTGCGTTGCGCATTAACCAAAGTCCCTCGCCCTTCCTACGCCCCCAAAGAAAATCTGCAGGGAGTTGCGACTACAAATATTCTTGAACAATAGGCGCGGCCGAGAGAACGGGTACTTGAACCTTTGCGTGTGAAGTATAGTGGAAAAACAACTAACACCAATATCGCTAAGCAAATTAATAGTATAAAGGGGACCGGAAGAAGAGGAGGTTAAAGACGGACTTGGGTCTTTGGGTAGCATAAGAAAACTGATTGACGAATAAGTGAGACGTTCTCGCGAAGGAGCTCACCCAAATCCACACGGGGGGTCTCATCTATAGTTTCCTCCCTCCCTCAAACACACATTTAACACTATTTACTCTTACCTGGATTTTATATCTTGAAAGACCACTTTAATTTTCGCGCACCACCAAATGGCTCAACCGTGCCATGGTCACAAACCATAACAATCTACTACAGCCCTTCTGATTCTTCGCCGAGAAACGTCGTAGGCAGTATCATCGCAAAATATGATGATTACGTACTTGATACCAAACACACTAGTGAGCCCCCACTAACATAAAAAAAACTATACCATCCAATTCCACCCCCTCTCCCCTCCGGTAAGCTATGCATCATTCGCACTCAGCTCACCAAACCACGCTCCTTCCATAAGACAAAAACTCTATGAAAGGGAGAGAAAAGACCAAAAGCACAAGCAGACACAAGGTGACAACAGGAAGTGTGCCCAAAAAAAACATCCCTGACTCAAAAAAAACCTTACTCCCTCTAAACCCGACCCAGCAAACACAACTTCCCTCAACCCTATCGCGGCACTAAAAACCTTAACGTAGACCCGCAAAAGGGAAAAAGGCCAGAGGGGTAAACGGAACCGCGAAACGACAGAGCGGCGGGAGACACGCACGCAAGGCGGAGACTGAAGGCCAAAGCGCGAGGCAAAAAAGACAAAGACCCACAAGCAGAAAAACGGAGAAGGCAAAAGGAAGCTCTATACTATGAAATGACGAAATACAACATCACATATTACTGCAGAGAAGATTAATAGAATTCCTAATAAAAAATGGCACGACTAGAGATAACGCTATGTATACCTACTTTGAACCACGCAGAGAGGATAGAGAACGAGAGAAGACGTAACTCCATAGATAGATTCCATCCAGAGACTAAGAAAACACGCATCCATAAATTACCCCCAGAGAACGATCTATATCTATAACTGAAGAGGACTTAGATCAAGTAATAGGCTTTTCGTTACCTAAGATCTAAAGAAACCGACCGAGAATAGATATTACACTTTATGCACTTATGTATCCGAGATTTAGTCAGTTAGAGTACGGCATTTCTCCACAAGCCATCGCTTGCGGTATGGGTTAGCAACTCAGCCGTTGGTGATCGCACACAGCCCGCGCGTAGGCTTCCCGAGTCCGGGCTAAAATACCCTTCTCTAGAGGGTATTCTAGCCGCCCATATAATTCTCTCATGTGACCCACGAACAATGTAAAAGTATCGCTCGACCGCTCGCGTCAAATTTAAGAAAGATCATAGTCCAGTGCCACCAAATAAGCTAGCGTTGACACACGTTAACTTGAACAACTCAGAAAAATTGAAGCTGATGTAAAAGAAATACCCACGGATTCCACACAATAACAAATCCTATCCCCACATGATTAGTCCCTTTAGAATAAACAAAGGGGAGAAACCCAAACTAAGAGCCATACACGAACCACATGAAGTCACTGTGGAACCTCTCCGCGCTCCTACCAAAACCGGATTAAAATAAGAAATTGATAAAGCCGTATGGCAAGCCGAAGTTCCTCCAGCCCATGCTGCCTGGAACCAAGAAAAAGAAAACCGCATCTGGTGTAACAAAGAATATTCTCACATGAGGCGACTCGCAACACAACCGAGGGTTCTAGACACATAGTGTGTGGAAGACAGTGTACCTATATTTGTCCTTTAGGGGTGTTACACGCGCCGTCTATAATTTCTTTCCGAGTTTGGTGTGTTTATTTCCATATCCCCCTTCCCGCCCCATCTTCATCATATAATATCAGTTCCGTCAGATTATACACTATATATTATATATAATTACTATATATTAAATGCGCTCAGCCCTAATAGCGTCAAAGTATAACATTTGTTAAATTATATACTGTTCAACTATAGAGAAAAATTATTTTCAAGGATAATAAAATTATTGATATAAAATTAGTAATCGTTAAAACCTTATATATATTAATTCCTTATAACTTATAACACTATAGTCATCTATTAGTCCAATTATGACTGTCACTATTCTGAGTTACCAAGGTAGTATGAATAGTGAGTAATGATGCTAGCGCGTACTTGCTTACTTACCTATTATAAATTATGCGACCTTATTCCATATTGTTTAATTATTCCTACCCATTGAACTTTTAGTTAATATGTATTTAAGTAACGTACAATTTTTTTTTCTTAATATTTTAATATATTTTAAATGAATTTAAAATTTTCTAGATACTAGTAAATAGAAAGAAAATACGAATAACAGTTTTACATTTCGTGTTAGATTTAGCCATTTATATTTAAGTAGAGTATTCGCTAAAGTGGTTAACTATAGTAGATGATTTATTTTTAGGTTAAATATAAGGCAACTTGGAGAATTGCTAATTGAAAATCTAATGGTTTTGCATTTTATATATTTTTTTAATGAAATTATTAAATTCAATTTAGAAAATACCAAAATGTAAATATTTAAAGCGTCGGCTTAAACCATTTTAATGAAAGATATCACTTGTGTTTTTATTCGCGCGTCTAGCTCTTTCTCTGCTTACGTTTTATTTATATGGGTAGCTATTTATTGGACATGAAACAAATTAAGACTCACATAATTACTATTATATTATGGAAATGTAGATGATAATAATAATATATATATATATAAAGTATATATATTATATAATATATATAATATTAATGATTATATATGATATATATATATATATATATATAATATATTATAATATATATATATATATAATATATATATATTTAACAAAGGAAGAGGAAAAAATTTTAGCGCCTTTGGGATGAACCACCGGCATGTTACGAATAGAAAGACAATAGACCCGATGCCGTTACCACTTACACTCCTCCATCCCAAAAAGT
>JABUQX010045101.1:0-22500 GCA_015478945.1 Trachelipus rathkii | reverse complement strand
ATAATATAATATATATAATATAATAATAATATAATTATATATATATAATATATATATAAAATATATAATATAATATATATATATAAAACGGATAGAGCGACGGAGTCGCATTGCAAGGTCGCGGGTTCGAATCCTGAGTTCGATCCTAAGTAGAAATTACCTAAAAGTTCCCCTCCTGAATAGGGCTATCCCTAGTGTGAACTTTTCTGGCTCTTGTTGATTATCAGCTTCCAGTTAAGCTTAAGCTGATTTTATTTTAAAACCTACTAAATCGAGCACAATGGGACACCAACGCTCATAGCGTTAAAAGATTGAACTTTTTTAATTAGTTAGTTATTGAAACAATAGAAAATAAAAAGGTAAGAATTTTTTTAAATTACAACGAAAGTTAAAATAAAGTACTCATTACTTTGAATAATGGGAAATATTTTTTTCGTAAATTCAGGCTCGTATAAAAAAAGAAGAAATGAACCAAACCTAGATACGTACGTTTTACTAAATTTCTGAAACCTTTTCAATACACTTTTATACAACCTAGGCTAACAATGTGTAAGGCTTTGATTTCGATAGAAGTTTGTTAAGAAAAAAGGCAATTTCTTTTAGCATTTATTTGCATCCACTACCTTTGTTAAAGAAAATTTTTTAAAACATGAGAACAAATAATATTAGATAATAATAAATAATAATAATAAACAATAACAATAATAATAATAATAAAATAATAAATAATAATAATAATAATAAATAATAATAATAAGGCAAATTTGTAAAAACTGTACTGTGACTAGTGAGATAAGTCAACCACCTCACAAGGCTAGCGTACAACCTGAACCTCCTAAGCTTCCTGATCACAAAACGATAATAATGAAAATAATTTAGGTTAAGTTAGTAGGTTAAGTTAGGTACCTTGGTAGTCACAGTACAGTTTCTACAAATTCCATAAAGATAATAATAATAAAAATAATAATAAAATAATAATAATAATTAAAATAATAATAATTAAAATAATAATAAAATAATAATAAAAAATAAAACCAAAATAATAATAATAATATAATCTATTCAGTTTTTAAGCAAAACTTATTTATCAATAAAAACATGCGAATAAGTTGGTCTAAGGTTCAAGAAAGCATAATTCCATTATGCGCCTCGAGCCGATGGGGGACACTCCTTCCCCGTCGCCACCAGAGTGTGCCCCGGGAAGACCCCGAACTCCTATATCCCTATGCGTCTACTCTAGGTATTCGTATTATATTATAAAAGACTGTACAAAAACATATATATATATATATATAATATAAATATATATATATAAATAAATAATACTTAAAAATATAAATATAGATAAAAATATATATATATATAATATTATAATATATATTATATGTAAATATCCAAAAATATTTCACTTTTTAAAAATATTTAATATAAATGATTTTAAATAATTATTAAAAATATTTCAACTTTTGAATCATGTCCTTACCACTTAAATTCATTTAGTATCATACTACTAGCAATATATTTAAAAAAAAAAAAAAAAAAAAAAAAAAAAAGAAAAAATGGACGTCATAAAACAAAACAGTCCTAATATTTTTGAAGCATTCCAGTCAACCACAAATTCATTAATCATTATACTGCAAATAATTGAAAAAAAAAAATCAAAACTTGACGAGTAAATGCTGGAAACATTGTTATGCAGTCTCTAGCAACATTTTAGACTTATCTTCAGAAATTGCAGCATTTTTTTTTTTTTTTCTAAGAGTGAAAAAATAAGAATAAAAAGTAAATTCACATATTATACATTAAGAAAAGTTATGGTTTTAATATTTCTAGAGTGTGAAGCTGCTTAGTATTAAGTTCAATTATTTTCTAAGCAATTTTCACTTCAATTTATTAAAATGTTCGAATCATACCAATCGATAGATATAAATGAACTGATAATCAACATATCCCTTTCCCTATATAATATAATAATATATAATATATATATATAATATATATATATATAATTATATATAATATATATAATTAATAATATAATTATATATATAATAATATATATAATATACTATATAAAAATTATATATAGTAAGATATATATATATATATATATAATAATAACTAATAATAATATATAATATATATATATATATATATATAATATATATATTTACTATAATATATATATATATATATATATATATGCTTACACTTCAAAATTCTACCGAGTTCAAACCACATATGGTCGCATAATATGTAACCTAGTTTTTAACCAAACCAACCCGCAACTCAAGCCAAAATAATGCAATACAATTCTGATCAAAACAATGCAGCAAAATATTAATGGACTTCACAAAAAAAATAAAAAAAATAAATAAATAAAAAAAAAAAAATGGAATACAAAAATATTCATCACGACACACAATATCCACATATTTTTATCCGGGAAGTCCACACACACACACATACATGCGTGAGCGCAAACACACAAAGAAGACAACTTTTATGAATACGACTCTTTGTACCTAATCTACCATCCAGCTGATCACACCCTACGCATCCAAATAAAAACTAGATATTTTATGAAAACAATATAAATGACACTGGAAACTTTATTAACGATCAACGCATGGGAAGGAAAACTAACACATACCCAAGTACAAAAAGCAAATTGGGCAAACGACGCCACTACCCAGTAACATGATTGATAAAGTACGAAATAATAAGCCCAAATTCTCTTAAATCAGTAATCAACAACTTCACAAAAACGATATAGAAAACACCCAACCTTCATTCACATAATCCAAAAATATATATGTATATGGAAAAATTGCATCCTCAACCTTACCACAGAAATCATGGAAGCAACCAAAGAAAGAAGCAAAACAAATTGATACAATATACAACCAAACACAACAGAACTAACAATTCAAATAAACAAAATAAGCATCAAAATTCCTAAACTCACCATAACACACAAATGAAGCAAATGCAAAGAACATAAAACCATAAGAATACTCCTCTCTCTCCCCAACACATTGCTGCAATATACTGGCACAATGTTCAAAACTTATATATACCAACACACCTCATCAACCAGAAAATAACTAGACAGCTAAGAAGTATAAATTTTAAGCTAATCCAACTCCTCTCTTCTCCACCCAAAACAAAACATTAGGTATCAATTAACTCAAAAACTCTGAATCCATGGGCCAAGATGACACTATCATCAACTACTCAACTAAATTATTTAATAATGGGAGCTCAATTTTATTCCCTAACATGGAAGAAGGCAGAAATTACGATAGTTACAATCAAGAATAGACCAAAACATACCGTCTATTGTCTGATCTCCACCCTGTCCACACTGTCAGTAACTTCTAGAAAAACTCATGCACTCAAGAAACAAAAACAAAAAACAATCACTCGTACTTCCTTCAGAATTCCAACATAGCTCCTCAAAAAGGAACACTCAATCACCACCGCTCAAACTAATCATAGCCTCTCCAAACAACATAAAATTCCTCAATCGCATTAATCATCACCGATAGAAGCCAATCTTCCTCCATCTTTGTGTAAAACTAACTTTAAAATTAGTAAAAACAAAATTTAAAAATCTAAGTCTCACATGTGACACCTTTTCATCTTAACACACATTCACATTATATATAACTAATGCGGTTAACAGGAAACTATGCATATTATCTTGCCACAACTGCTTAAATTTTGAGATTAAAGATGATTAATCATGGTAAGCGGAAGCATAGTGGTGAGTGTGCTGATAATCGACGAGAAGAAAAAGTGAATTGAGTCAGTAAAGGAATACCGAAGGAGAAGAATGTGAGTTTGGTAGAGGCGAGAAGTAAGGTGCATAGCAGGGGTGAATGTCGGGGTTTTGTGAGGGGGTATGGTTGTGGACTTTGCCCAGGGGATGAACCCCACATTGACGAGATACCCCAGTGAGGGTCCGTCGCGATCTCGTGAAGCCCTAGAGTGGATTTTTCTGACTGCGACTAGTTCTCACTTAAGGGTATGAAGGGAACGGTAAAGGGGGATTACTTTTCGACTTGCGTCATGTTCTTCTCTACTTTTCTGTTCTGTGTAAGCTACGCACCTCACCCCCAATCTGGGGCAAGGAGGTAGATGATGATATGATTAAAAAACTCCCAAATTAAAAATTCCTAAATTCAGCCTCAAAATTACTTCACTTCACGGATGAAACCAAAGATTCACCACAAGAGCCATCTGGCCATGCCAGAACAAAAACAATTATTCTAATATGCCTGTATCCAATGTCCAGAGAACCACTCTAGGAACAAATTAAAATTTGCATGTCAAGAATTTCCATACCGCCTCACCAGCCTATTATACATAGCAAGATTGTTCAAACACTCAAGTACCCCCACCAAACAACCCCACATTAAACCACATCCACATAATAAACGCACAAAATACAATTTCCAACCAATATAATTGATGATCTACGCGATCCGCAATACCATATCTGCAGAAAATATAAGACCTCACTCAGAACTTCAAATCACGCTTCCAAGACAGATCAGGATATTAGAAACACAAGCAGACCACAATTACTAAAATTCAACAAATTTCATATATAATATATATATATAATATATTATATAAATAATATTCAAAAAGATTTAAAAATAAATTATTTTTAATATATATATATAATATTATATATAATATATATATATATATATTATATAAATATATATATATATATAATATAATATACGATATAAATATATAATATGTCTTCTTCTGTCTGTCGAAAGTATGTGGATATCCATAGGATGAGAAGAATCTGAACATCCATGAAGCGGATTTTAATACTTTTAAATACGCAAATGCGGAATATATATATATATATAATATATCATATATAATATATATATAATATAATAAATATAATATAGTACTATATATATATATTAATAAATATATATATATATATATAATATATATTATATATATTATATATACTATATATATATACTATTTTCCTTTTTAATATCAATTTGAAATAAAACTGCTAAAAAGATAAAGGACTTAGTGACCATAATATGATTAGATAACAGAAAATCCCCAAAATTGATGCCAGCATTATTTAAATAAAGAACGGTATTTTTTGAAACCTTGACTGCCAAGGTCTTCATCAAAGAAATTCATCCGGGGCCCTTATTTCTAACTTCATAAAAAACAAGCAATACTCAAAAAAAAGGCATTGTCTCAGACAGGTCAGGAATCACACACACATGATACTATAATACTATATATAATATATATATATAATATATATAATATATATTTATATATATTATTATATATAATATATACATATATATATATATATATATTATATATATAAATATTATATATATATAATTATATATATAATATATATATATATGTGTGTGTGCACGTTGCTTTAGTATTATTTATTACTATTATTATTATTATTATTATATTATTATTATTTTATTATTATATTATTATTTATTATTATTTCACTCACTTCATCATAGTATTTCTATGTGTGTGTATCATATCTTATCCCGATACTTCACTTTGTTTTTTATGTTCCTACTTCAGTTTTATAATCAATATATCCACCTTATCACTTATTAGATAAATGAGCCGACTCTTAACTGTGCTTCAATCTATATGTACAGTAATATATGATATATTGAGTTAGTTGAAATTATTTGTGAGCTACTATGTGTAAACATCACCCCTCCTATAGAATAGTGAGAGCACATTATGCTCACACTAGTAGACTAGGGAGTGAGTGCTAATAACATGTTAACATTATATATACTATTAATATAGTATATATATTATATATTATATTAATAAATATCATAATAGATATATATATATATATATAAGTAATATATATATATTATATATATATATAAGTATAATTATAATTATATAATTCTAATAATAATACGACTCATATTAAAGTCTTATTACTAAATATATTTTTACTAACTCTATATATATAATTTAAATTAATATATTAATTATATATATATTAATTAAATTAATTAATTAATTTAATTTATATTTAATGTGATTCTGTATATCTTAGTCATGCATATGTTATTAAACCCGTAAATATATCTTCAAAATCAATAATATTTAAGTTTAATTTTAAAATATAAAAAATTTTTAATTAAGTAATCAAATGATTATTGATATAATAATAATTCAATAATAATAATAATAATATAATTACTATATATAAATAATTAATTTATATTCTTCTACTTGTATAATGTTTAAGATAAGTGAAATCTAATAATATAATACCTATTCTGGATTATTATTATTATAGTTTATTTATACAGATTTATTATAAATTATTATTCCATAAATTTTATTATAAATTTTTATTTATATTTAAGTACATTTATATATATTATAATTATTTATATCTAATATTGTTATCTTATTTTTTATATTTTTTATATATCATTACTATTTAATTATATAATTTGTAGTATTTTGGCGATTATTTTTCTTTCCTCCTTTCATCTATTCATTTTCACCCACATTAATTTTGAACTAATAAATTTACTTCCTATCAGTATTTATATCTACCCTCCTCCCTTCTCTTATCAGCAATAATTTTTTATCATTCTCCCAGCATTATATCTTAATTACTATCTTATTTACTCTTCACATTCACTAATCTTAGTTACATTTGTGTCTATGTTCAATATATCTACTTGATGTTTTTATTTATTATTTGTTTTAATGTCTATATATAAAAATAAATATGAGTAATTTAAGAAATAATTCGTTATATTTAGTTATCCGATTTCTTTTTGTTAATCTTTTTACATGTATATAATTATTTCAAAAAATATATATCAATTAATACTTAATATTAATATATTAATACTTAATATATATATATATAATATATTAATTATATATTTAATATTATTATAATTATATATATATATATATTAATATATAAATATAATTATAATTAATAAATATATATTATAAATTAATAATACTAATATTGATATTTATGTAGAAGAGAATATAAAATTAATTAACTTAATATAATATATAAGTGTATTTCCTTAGTTATTCACTTAATAAACTTTAAAGTAATTCACCAATTTAATGTTCAAATAGATTAAAGAGATGAAAAGTAAAACTGCTTTTCAAAAGTGTAATATAATTTAAACATTGAATAAAAATCATGTAAGACGATAGATATTTTAAGAAATTGCTGAGAGCTCTAATCGTGCCCCTGTTAATAACAAAAGTATTATCGCCAACTTCCTTTACAAAAGAACAGCATAAGTTAAACATTTATAAGTTAAACGCTCATCAAAAACTTAAGGTCATCATCATCCGAGGTAGGGAAACGAAAAACCCTGTAATATTGCTGATAATCTTGAAAAGACATGATCACAGTTCATGAACACACAAAATTCAGAAAAATTTATCTAATATTAAATTTTAAATTGAATATTTTAACGCAAAATTACACTTATATATTAATAGTATTTATGTACACACAAACAATTTATATAAACTGAAAGAAGTGGACATTGGAACTTGCAGCGAATTAATATTGATAAAAAGAATTATATAAAACAGAACAATAGTTATATATTCAACATTCCTCAATTTCTTCTAAAAAAATTAAAAATTCACTAAGACAAAGGAAGAGAGAGTTTGTTAACGATATAAGTATAAACAATCTCATTACGTGATTAAAATTATCAAAAAAAATGTGTCTTTTATAATGTATAATTTACACAAGTCTTTCACATAAAAAAAATAGATTTGACTTGGTGTACACGAGCAAAAAATAATAAATAGCTACATTATAATACAAACAAGAATTAAACAAATTCAGATAAAATTATCAGACCGTATCAAAAGTATATGCAAATAATACATATACTTTAGAACTGATGTTTGAATTGCAAAGTTTTATAAAAACAATTATGAGCACGAGATTTTAGATAGTCTATAAATATCTATAAGCAAATTTAGCCTACTAGTAAACATCGAACCAATATGCTTAGAGTGAGTGTATGTGCAAAATAGTTACAAATTTACATTTCTGAGAAAAAGATTTTACAAGAGCAATGACTTTTTAGACAGGTGAAAGTGTATTACGAATTTATTATTTTCACTAAACTTTGCTAATGAAAATTTTATTAATAATAAGGGGTATTGTATATAACAAACATACTCATTTATAGCACAAAATTAAGTAAAATGATCTCCTTATATCAGAAGAATTTTATAACCTTTAGACGGATAATACAATAATTTTCATATAAGTATCATTTTATAGTGATAACTTTAAATTATATAATGATATGTATATATTATATATTTAATATTAATATATATATATATTATATATTATATATATATTAATATATAATAATAGATTTTAGTAGAAATTTAAAACTTATATAATATATTAATATATATATTAATTAATATATATATTATATAATATATATATTATATATATATATAATATATATATATACTATTATATATATAACTAATTAATAATCAGTACATAGAAGTGAGACAGAGAAGAGATAAAAGATGAGAGAAGCAGAGAGCCCCGAGGAAAAAAGAAACCGAGTGAGGAAAAAGTACAGGGGGGGCATCGCGAAGCATGTTAAATAGATTACCAATCACTTCATAATAATTTAATGGATAGTAGTAGATAAAGATAAATAGTATATATTATATGAATGAATAATTATAGTAAATAGTATATTATGAATAATAAATAAATCAATCTATAATATTTTAAATTAGAACTAAGAATTATAACTATATATTATATAATAAATATATATATATTTATATAACTAAATATATCCAATATAAGTATATTATAAATATAATAAAATAATATTAAATTAAAGGAGTATATCAGTATTGGTATCTTCTACTTAAGAATTAATATCGGCTAAAAATATATCGAATAAACCGAAATACCAAAAATTCGACCGAATAATCACTTCGCTATTCGCCGAATAGTTATTACAAAGTTCGGTTATCCATTTAGGGAAAAATAAAGAAACACTACACTGTGGTCAACAAAAAAAGGTGAAAATTTTTTCCTTTGATGGCACTAATGTAGACAGATAATAATATAGTAATTCGTAGGTTGCTGATTCCATATATATTTCTCGGATTTGCATGTATCACCATCCCGTTTTTCAGTACATATTCATATGAAACCATTCTTTTGTCAAATATTCTCTAGGAATGACAAAAATTCATGTAAACGTACTACTATAGCAAAATTGTATAGACGTGTGCGCTTCCCGTATTATATCTACACCAGTTACAGAACAACAGTTTACCTATACCTCAATTAAATAATATAGGATATATATACAAATAATATATATATATAATATATATTAATATAATATATATACTTTTAATTAGCTATAATATAAATTTATATATAATATATATATAATATAGATATTAATAATACCAACTAACTATATATATATTCTTTTCTTATCTATCAACCTTTCCCTTTGCCCCAATAGATTGGAAGCGAGTAAAGGCGCTTGTACAAGCATCGTAAAAGAAACAAAGCGTTAGATATACCGAATGACAATTAGCGAATCGAACAAGACAACTCCAGCCCTTATACCAGGCCCTCCTCATGTCACCATATAATTAGTGAGACTTCGTCAGCGAATGAAACCAGTAAATCCTACCACTAAATGTATATAAAATATAGTGATATCTAGATTGTAGATTTCATTGTTGAGACTCTAACCCTTATCTAATTTCGGTAACATCACGTAAATTATAACTATATATATATAGTGATGTGTGAACGGTATCACTTATAATAACATATATATATTAATTTAATCTATATATTATATTCATTTATTATTAATTTATTATAACTCATTAATTACATATTATATATTCTAATATTATATACTATATAATGCATATACTATTAATATTATTAAATCGAAATAATTATCTCAAAGAATTACAAAAATTTTTCTCAAAATAGACTCCCCCCATGATAAAGAAATGCCAATAATTAATTTATCCTTCATTTGTAATGACTTAACAAATGTAGTATATATAGACAAACATCGCTAACCTCAACCATCACTCATTTTCAAAAAGAGGCATGCGGATGTGCTGTATAAGGGAGGATGCCGGCAGCGCGCGATTGTCACATATTAGGTCGCGAACCTCGTTTCGCGAGAATGACACGATCCGCAAAGTCCATGACTCATAAACAACTACAGTCCCCTATATATAATATATATATAATATATAATATATATACTTAGTAATTAATATATATACTATACTATATATACAATATATATATATATATAATATATATTTAGGGATGTCCGTAATAGTGATAAAAAGCACCCCAAATACCGAAAATACCAAGAACCCACCCTCTCCCGGTGCTAAATATCTCACTTAATAATATCTCCGCAAACCCGCAACATATTACGTGCAAATTAATTCACAACTTCGCTACTCTCACGATCATCCTACCCGATAATAGTAATATCTAATACATAAAGTTTTCGAACAGCTTATCACAATTTTAGTGAAGCGTATATAAATAAAGAAATACAGTAGTTAACACTGGTAAAACAAACAAAAACATAAACCAGTTGAATATCATTTTATGTCCAAATGTGAACTTTTCTGAGAAATACTAAATATTTAGTAATTAATAAGATAGCTTGTACAAATATAATATATTTATAACTATATAATTAGTATGCTATTAATCAAATAATAATATTTCATAAAGTATATTGAAAATTCATTTTTTCAGGATCAATTTTTGAATTTAAATTTAAATGAATATGTGAGATAATAAAAAAAATTATCATTGAAGCTTGAACTTAATACTAGTCATAGGCTGATATATATAAAGTTACATATACACACAAACAATCTAAATATATAATAATAATATTATGTTAGCAGTGAAAAAGTTTACGTAACACACGGAAGATTATTTTAGGATAAGAATGTTTGAGGTAAATTTCAGTAAAGTTTAATAACATGTGATTATTATCTATGTATTAAATATAATGTAAGATTATGTAAATATATAATAAGAATATAATAATACGATACTACATTATACTACTATACTAAATAACTATATATGATTAAGGAATAGTTAATAAATTAGTCTATCACTTTCAATTTACCAAAAGCAAATCATTGAGAAAATGAGGAGGCATTTGTCCTAGGTTTCTTTGGTAGTCAGCAATTCTGTTAATGATAATAATGTATCAATTCAGATATTAGGATTTAAATATATGAATTATTGTAATGGTAATAAATTGTAAATTATATATAATGAAAATAGAAACATAATATAAATATAATTTCTATATATTTAAATAATAAAAAAGAGATAAGCATAAATGAGGAGATATCTAAAATTAACAGATTATGGATAAAATTTATGTTGAATATTGAAGTGAAGTTTTGTAAGGTTATAATATAAATAATAATCAGAATATTAGTAAATTATAAAGATACAATAGATAAGGCTAAGTTGAGAATTGTTCTTTGAAATATGAAAGAGAATGATTCCACAACAATACAACATAAAATCCTAACTCATCACTACTCACCCTACTACACTACTTACATATATCCCCTCACCTCACTTACGCCTAGCACTCACCCCTCCCCCCTCACTCATATATTAAAAACTCACCTATCACTACCTACATCACCCATCTACTAAATATAGATACCTACTACTACAATATATAACACCTACCACTTCACACTACTACTACACCATCAACACTACTCACTAATTATATATCACTCAATAATATAACTTATATATAAATCGAAATTAACCAAACCCCCCACCCACAACGTATCATACAATCACCCATATCACCACACTCACCACACCGTCACACCTACTACACAACTACAAATATTATTACACTACTACTACTACTACAACTAACTTACCCTCAACTACGATACCCTCTATATAAACCCAGTTTCACTCTCATTACCTTACTAAAAATCACAATTACCCCACACCAACTCCATAAATCAACACTTATAATAATACCTACCACCCCTCAATACTACTCAGTACCCCCCCATAACACTACTACCAAAACTATACCCCATATCTAAAATGATACATCGACACTCTACACACCCCAACTAATCTCACCACGTATCTACACACCCATCATCACTTAACCCATATTCACTCACCCTAATCAACCATCCACCACCCCCCCACTACCCCCCACCCGATACTAACTATACCGCCACTACATATCCTCATAAATATATATCACTAACCCTGATACCAAAATACCTATACTATACTATACTATACCTATATACACCCACTCACCCATAACTCTTCTACACCTACAATTATAACTAGCCTGCGCACACCCCCACACACCACCAATCTCACTCATACCCCCCTACCTACCCCTCACCCTACCCCCCCTACCGTCTAACCCCCAATACTCAACCTATAACTCACATACCCCACTCACTAACAATACCTCCCTAATCATTTGAAGCCAGCTGTAGAACCAAACCTTCTTGAACCCACTGCCATTATATACTATGGTAATGGAGAAAAATAATCAAACTAGTCTCCGATTGTACCACAGTAAGTAAGAATACCCTTGAAGTGTAATCTATTCTCACCCCCCTCAACACCTCATCACTCTCCCGTCAGCCCCCCTCCAACAGTACCTATTAACTAAGAGCGTCTATGTGCTAATAAATCCTCGTTCTTTTGCCTTCCTGTACAAGTGAGCCAATCCCCATCGCGCCTATAGAATAACACTCAGCACACTCTAAGTTCAAACACACAAGTATTAAAATGTCGAAAATATCCTACAGGCGCACCCGAGCTAAGTGTCAACAACTTCTTTTCATAAAATCAGGACCTCACCATTGAAAGCTTATCAATAAAACACTTCACACTCCGTGTCGTAAAGACATGGCTTGTACAATGACGAGCAATAACACACACAAGTAAGTGAGAGCTCTATCCATCAAAGAACTAAATGAAAAGCCTACGCTTAAATGCTTAAGCACGCACCTCTATCACTATGCGTGCACTGCGGTTGTGACACGTGAACATGCCCCAAGAGAAAGCAACAACACAAGTGCCACTTGAAACACCGTAAGTGAACACGACACGTAAGAAGAGAGACCCAGCACACCTCTGAGCTTTCGCCACAGATCGAAACCCCCCGACCGCCACACCGACATTAATTCGTGAAACACTTGCATGCTAGACCCAAAATACGTGCGCTACCGATTTTGTGATCAACGGGGCCTATATGTTTGCTTGCAAATAACACTGGGAAAACGAGCCAAAACCTAACCACTTGAACACTCCACCTGAACACTAGTGTACACAGGTTACAGTAGAACATACGATAAAACCATCTTAATATTCTCAACTATAAAGAATTGGAGAATGACGAAGGGTTAGCTCAGACATTATTTTAGATAGCAATCGATGGGATTATATAATTCATTTGTTATTCAAATAATCTTCATCGCTTATAAAAGTCTATCTTTTCACAAGATGAATCGGAAAGAACACCACCCCACTCACTCACCCCAATCAAACAGCTCTATGGGAAAAACAGCCCATGCAATGATGACTCACTCCCTTACACACTACATATACTATAGTACCCTACACTTTAAATATCCACTACCTACTCTTACACCCTAATATATATTTCCTCTAACCCCTTCTACCTATTTAACACTACATCACTAATTCACACACTATCACCTAAACTATTAATAAACCCTCCTACCCACCTACTCATCTACTCAGTGTATGTTGAAAATTTACTATCGATATAGATTGAGTATTACTTCACCTGAGCAACATACAATCACTCGTCACCCCCTATCATCACTCCCTCATCATACCTCTCACCATAACAACTAACGTACTACTCACTCACTATATACCCCCTTACGACCATCTCATCTTATCTTCACTTATATATACTCACACTACTAAAAAATCCGCCAACCCACATTCATCGAGCCCAATACAACCTACTACCATATACCCCATCACCTATACCCACTATACACCCCCCTTTATACCCCCACCATATATAATACCCCATAACTCTCAAAGCGCCCCCTATCACGCGCCACTATACTACCACCACTTATTCAACTGCACACCAACTACTCTCTACTCTGAAACTCATACACCTACGTACTACCACCTACCACTACCCCCCAACGACCAATCTGCCCGCTACCTATATGACCCCCCGTTATTCTCTATCACTACCACACATCGTCATTACAACTCAAAAGTAACCACATCTACCCTTACCTAACTCTACTCATTATTATAAATATTATACCACCCTCACGCATACCCCACTAATATATAAAATGCATTTGAAACATAACCCCTACGTCATACACTATCTCACTGCACCAACATCACCCCTATATCTAACCATCTACACACTACACATCACTCATTTACTTTCCTACTGTATACCCTACGCACGTAGTATAACCCTATACCCTTATACCAATATTATGATACCCCACCCCGCCTCTAACCCTACTCCTCTCACTAAATACTACATTCACACAACTCCCACTAATAATAGGAATTAGGTTCCTATATATCACAATTGCTCAGTTATATTTTAAATTACATTTAAATTTTATAATCGTACAGTATTATTATTTATTATTAATACAATATATATATATATATATATTAAAATAGCAATATATATATAATAATAACATAATAAGTATAAAATACTTCCACATATATAAGTTATATATATATATATATATTATATTATAATTATTATACTACACTCATATATATACCCTATATATATATATAACCTCCAACCCTCTAATATATATATACTCATCACATGCAGTCTACATTTCAAATACATACTATATATATATCCTATAATATTTAAACTCGGATACTATAACTCTAAATAATCATATAATATAGATATATATATATATATTATAAATTATATATATATATATACGATATATAATATAAATTATACTATGATTCTGATTACCCTCCCATATATTAAATATATTATCATATACTATACTACTATACTATATATTATCATATTAAATATATATAATACAATTATATATACATATTATAATTAACATCTTACAATTATATATATATTAATATATACACATACACCCTATACCTACGTAATAATACTTATTTCTAATTATTTCTATACTATTATAATATTAATATAATACACACTCACTATATATATGAATATATTAAAATAATATTACAATAAAACTTATACTTATAATATATATAATATATATATGCAACAAAAATATAATATAAATCATATATATAAATATATATATATATATATATATATATATACTATATATTACTCTATATATAAATATAATATTCTAGTCATATATACTTTATATATTGCCGTCAATGTTCTACATAATACGCCTCCACTCACTCCACTCATATCACTATTATTTTTATATTATACCATTATCAAATTATACTATCACATCTCATATATATATACACTGAGCTTCATAAATACTGTATTAATAAATGCAAGTATGTTTGTGTGAATAATTATATAAAGACATTTTAGAATATATCATAATTGAATAAAATATGATGACATGTTATTTTAAATATATTATCTTTATATTAAAACATCCAAAAGAAATGTATTTATAGATACAGAAAAACACTCTAATGGAAAAAGTTCACTACACACAAAAAGAAAAGAAGATAAATATATAGGAATATATTAAAAACATAATAATATTACCCCTACTATATCTAGTAAAACTCCACAGCCACACATGGGTATACTACAAGTATAAAGAACTATTATAGACCTCAATATACTTCTATTAATATCAACCTAACAAACTCACTAACTAATATACTCACCTTAGCTCACTACAACTCATACCGCCCCGCTCCACCGCCCTTAAACCTACTAATCAATACCTCACCCTACCCTACCCTACTTCACCCTATATATCTACTAACCCCTATCATTAATTAATATTATATATAGAATATATATTAATATATCATATATATTAATATTACTACACCCCAGCCCTTACACCCCCCTACACTCAATTAAATATACACTCAATATACACCTACACTATACTACTACCTACCCCATATACCACTATGACTACCTACCCTCACATATCCATACCCCCTTACCTTAAACTCACTCACCTAAACCCCCTCATCACTATACTATTAAATATATATTCCTCCCTCAACCTAATATAATTACTAAATAGCCTATATACATAACCCCCCCATACCTTACCCTACTAGATCCCAACCTACTACTAATATTATATACTACAATACCCCTACCCTCACTACTACTACCTAACTATATATACTACATATATATATATTATATATAATATATACACTTAGTCCCTATACTATATCATACCTATTACACTCAATTACTACCATACAACCTATACCCTCTACTACCTCCTCTATCTTATTACTCCAATATACCCCTACCCTCCTCCAACATTCAACTACCACCCCAACCCCTATACACTATAGTACCTCCTACACTATACGACCTACTAACACTCCACTATACACCTCCCTTAAACTAATCTATATATACTACCTTAATATACACATACCACCTACCCTCACCCTCACTAATCCACTTACCACCTCACTACTCAATGCTCCCATAACTAACCTGCCCTATTACTACTACAGCTATACCTCCACCCCATATATGCACTTTATATCCTGCATACCTCTATATTTTTCACTATATTACACTCAATATAAGTCTATCGTTATAGTAGAGCGCTCCATGTACCCACTTATTGTTGCTTTTATATACTCTTTACCCTCTCCCTCACTACCCCCTATAGTGTCTCTCTCCCACCTCCCCTCCACCTAATACCGTAGACAACTCTGTACTTCGCTCACTACACCACCCTATATAACATACTACCCATACCCTACTACCCACCTACACCCCTACTACTATCACACCCTCACCATCAACTCACTACTATATCACCAATACTTCCCTATACCACCAATAGTGACGACTATCAAAACCATTATTCATCCTCGCAACCCCCCTATAATACGTCCCCTATACCTCACACTACCCTGCCCCCACGTCCTAGAACACGAGTACACCTCTCACTCTCTCACAACTACTACCTACTACTATACTTATCACTATCACCCTCGTGAGCCCCCCCATATATAGAATATTACAACTACTCTAACCCTAGCCGTCCATATCAATCTATTATCGTGAGCTAGTCCCCCTCTATGGTCCGTATATAACTCGGTCACTACCCCCTACTACCCCCGTGCCTACTAATACTCATATATCCTACGGCTATCCTATGCGCCTCTATAGTGACCCGCCCCTCTATGGTAGATCCCTAATCCTACACTAATCTTATGTGTAATAAAGCCCCAATACTCTACCCACTCCCCTCAACTTACTGAGTCTGTAGCATCAACATAGCCCCTCCGCAGGCATCTCAGCCTTATATGACTCCTAGGTGAGCCCGGGTATTACTCTACGCTAATAATTCTATTACGCTAGTATACCGCGGCTACTATAATCCAACCCCTATCACACCCCCTCACACATAATACACGCTACTCACCTCACCCTACCCCCTACCACCCTATGATATCTCTACCACTCACCCCGGTCCACCATAGCATCATCTCGCTCCAACACCACTCACTACCTTATCCTATATAGCTACTCTTGTGCAAAACTACCACTAACCCCAGAACTATGCCCTCCCCCCTATGTATCTATCACCTCCTTAAAATCACCATCACCACCACTACACGTATACCCGCTCCACATACCCCTACCTCACGGTGACCACGCCCACTATCACCACTACTGCGGATACGCACTTACCCCACTATTTGGCCGCACCTCACACTCCCTTCACTATATATCACTCTGACACACCATATACCCTACTACTATAAACCTACTTATCCCTCACTACATATATCATCACCCTCTACTACAGCCTCAATTTACAACACACACCAACCCGCCTATCCCTCCCCATCTATAGTGACCCGCCTACTAACTCACCTCAGGCCCTATACACCCTCACTCTAACCTTACCAAACATACTACTCACTACTACAACTAATTAATTATTAAGTAATAATTATCACACACCTCACCCCAAACTATCACAATATACCTCCTCCGTCACCCTCTATTATCTAGAGCTAACCTACTACCGAGCCGACTCACCCATCCCTCAAGCCCACTACCCACTACTCACTACTACCTACACTGTCTCTTCCTCAGCTATATCTCCCCCCTTCACACTTCCTTACTACCCCCTCATATAGTTATAGGTGAGTTAGATATACTTATTGTAGTATATTACTTATACTGTAGTGTAGTATAGTACAATATATATATTATTAAATATTTGGTCAATTTTATTATTGTTATTATATATACTTTATTTTCCTTCATAAATTGACAAACTTTCAAGTATTTATATAATATAATACTTTTACTTTCAAATGATATTGATATTGAAATAATATCATCAAATTGTATTTATTTATACTTTAATACTACTTCACCTTCAAGTTATTCTTTTCTTCATATAATATTTACAAATGCTGGTATAACTTATATTATATAATATCTACATTATTTCGTTAAATAATAGTATAACCCCAGCGTGCCATATATATATACTATAATATTATATATGTTTATTCATTTAGCTATACTTATAATAATTAATACATATAGTAGATATTTATTTATTCAAACAATTGTTAATATAAATACTATATATTAAGTAAGATATTAGGAATATATTATAGGATATCTATAATTAAATACAAAGTATAAAACAATGAACGTATACTAAAGTCGTAGTAAAAAGTAATTCTATCATACCCTATTTATTAACCGTGCCCTTCCTATATTAAACCGCCTATAAACGTTGGGAACTTATAGTCGTACATATATCCATACGACCACATCCCTATCTTCATACGTAGGGCATCCCCTAAACTAGCGGACTATCCGTAGACGACCGTGAGTAGATACTACCTATATTTTCCTGGGTAACATCTTACAGTATACAATATCATGTTAGAGTGTAGGTCTTCTCCCCTGGGCTACATATAAAATGGATCTCACTATATCAACTACTACTACCTACATTACAGATATCACTTCACTCACCCCTCACACACATATATACCCTACCTGATCATATAATATTATTCCACCCTAACTTACACTATATATATATATTATAGCTACTACTATATCTTACTCTTATCAATATTTATTTCTGTGACGATCATTTCTACCCCAACTCACTACTCCATATTTTTCTTATCCTTCCCAGGTAATTATTCACCCTCCCCCATATATATAATTATTATAAATCCATGTAACTACTATCATATATCCTATATTTACCACCCCCTTAATAATCATATTATTTATATGTACTATTCCCTACCTTGATAGTATAATCTACCCGTAGTAAAATCATATTTAATATATTATCATAAAGGATCATCGATGATCCATAATGATCATCCATGACTCATCACTGATAAATCATCTATCAGCCACCCTGCTCACGACTGACGACTATTCACAGCCACCTATGAAAAACTTGACAAATAGAACCCCGGTAAAATATAATTATGGTCTCTATAGAGGTTGACTGAGCATACACACCCGGATGATATTGTCTTATAAATTGTGAACTCCTCACACAAGCTCCTCAAAGAAGAAAAGTACAAGACTGGAAAAATTAAATAAGTGCAATGTGAATAATTTAATGACAATCAAATAATAAAAGTGGCAAAGAGATACACCACTAGTTCTGTACGTTTAGAAAAGAATCAATGTGACCAAAAAAAAGTTATGAAAAAGGAAAGACGAAATAATGCATTACTCCTAGGACGTACCCTCTCCCATGAATGAGACAAACAATTAGTTATGGAACCCACCCAGAAATGTGATTACTATGGCGTCACCAATATCTTATATATAGTAAGTTTATACCTTATAGTAGTATATACTAGTATATTATATATATATATATACCGCTATATTATTTATCGTTAAGTATATTATATAATACGCTCAGCCTTCACTCTATCGCGAATCTATCAAATGTAAGAAATCATTGTATTAGGTAGTTATCACTAGATGTGGTACTAATCACACAGTATATAGTATACTATTAGTTAATGTATTACAATCCTAATCCTACTATTCGATACAATCCTATATATACATACAACTTTATATCGTACTATATAATATACATTTTATGTTATATTTTTAATCATTTTAGTACAAACATATTTTCTATATATCGAGTTTACGTATATTTACATACTACTAATTCTAAACATAATATTAGGTAGTATATATAGTGAGATACAACGATATATGGCTTTATATATTCATTATATCTTAGTTATATTGATAATGCATATTTATATTATGTCTATATATATATTTATAGTATATATATATATAGCAATTATATATAGAATAGTGAATTCATATATATATCAAATATATATTATATATCATATATTATGTTTAGTTTTATTGAGAAATTATATAATATTATATAGGAAGCGCTATTGAAATTATTAAGTATATTAGCATAGTACACACAGTATTATTAGTAGATGCATTATGAGTGTTCCTTTACTATTTATGTAACTTAAGTACATAGCTAAATTCAGTATTAATGCGTAAATCTCTTGACGTAACATATATAATATATATATGTAGTGGTGAGTTAACAACCTTATGAGGTATATATTTTTGTTCTATATTTATGATCTGTGTCATATTCTAGTATAGGATGAACAATTATATTAATAGTATATTATATATTATATACACTCACTATTTATAGCAACAAGCTATTATATATATACTTAATATAGCCCCATGTTATAGTACGGGTTGAACGTCACGGACACATAGACACTCACGGTCACTATTTTGATACTTTATTAGTATCTATTATATATTTCATTTTGACATTATATGATTATATATGTACTACCTATAAGAAATGACAATATATTATATTGTATTATATTTTATACTATTTATACCATAGTTATAGTGGACCTAAATAATATATATCAAATTATGTAAGCTTAATAACCCAATCTATACACTTACTAATATATCCTAGTTTAAGTAATTGAGTATACTATAGTATTAGAGTGAGTAGTGTTATGTATATGTATAATATATCTATATTATATATCTACTATACCGTGCTATATTCCCTTCTATATATTTGTGAGCCCATGGAAATTATTCACCACATAGTGTATACACTAGTATATTATACTCTATACCTATCTTGAGCAACATATACTAAATAATATAGTTACATATATATATATAGTATATATATAAATAATATATGAATAAATATATAATTTTTTATTATATAGTATTAATATTAGGTGGTCTAAGTACGAATAGTAAAGTAGAGTTTTGTATTACTTATAATAGGTAAGTAGCCTTATACTATATCATATTATTATTATAATCTATATATAGTATATATATAATATAATATATATATATATATATTATATATTAATAGACAACTTAATTATACTAGTATATATAGTACTGTCCTCCGTATATATATATATCTTTTATATACTTCTTATGAGGTTGCATATATTCGTTGGTTATATATATATATATGTATAATTATATAATATAGTTTAATATATATATATATTAGTATATCATAACTATTATACTATATATATACTCTATATATATATAGTGATACCCTAGGTACTATTATATATATATATATATATAAATATACATATATACCGTATAGAATTATACACAATGTATAGATTGGTATCGACACTTCCGAGACTCGACCTTATATATATATAAGATTATATATAATATATATAATATATATATATATAGAGAAGAAGTGAGAGTTGTCTCGCTCACTCATATAGTATATATACTGATGATTTATATATACTTTTCTGTATAGACTAAATATTACTGGTACATTTTATTCATTTGTGTGAGTATGTTATTTTCTTTAGTGGAAAGTTTAAGGACTTTTGATGCTTCAATTTTTGTTTATTGGTACAAAATCCTTGTTAGTTGAGTATATGGTATATAATATATTATAATATATATAAAGTTTATATATCTGTGCTTTTCACTAGAATTAATTATTGATTCACATCTTATCTCATTTGTATCAATTGTATCTCACTCTGATGTATATCTCCTT
>JABUQX010045100.1:17500-24644 GCA_015478945.1 Trachelipus rathkii | reverse complement strand
GATGTACTTCGTTCAGTTCGATTGGGTGTTTAACCGTTTCGCATTTATCGTGAAACGCTTTCACTTTTCATTATGCGCCCGCTTCATATATATATATATATATATATATATATATATATATATATATATATATATTTGGGGAAAGGATTCGGATCCGGAATCGGAGTAGGATACGGATCCGGATTCGGATTCGGATCTGGCATCGGTGCTGGCTGCGGTGCGGTGCCGAGTTAGTAAATATTTGTATAATAATACAATATCTGTGTCTTTATATATGCTATCGAAACCATAGATCTCGAATATGATGCTTATAATAAGGGGTTCCCTGAAAAAAATGTACGAAATGCATAAAAGAAGTAGAGAAAGGAGACGAAGTCAGAGAAGGAAGGAGTCGGAGAAGGAGTCTGAGTCAGAGGAGTCGGTGTTGACAACGGCATCGGTGCTGGAGCCGATGCGGTGCCGAGCTAATAAATATTCGTTTAGTCCCATATTGATATCAAAATATATGTTTATAAGGTCGTAGAACTTGAATATGAGGGTTGAAAGTTCCTAATGGGTGTCTGGGGATCCCCCGGAGGGGGAGCTCCCAGAAAAAAAAGAAAAAAAATGCCTGGAATGCTAAGAAAATGAAGGAATGAGGAATGAAGGAGGAAAGAGGAAGGGTGAAGAATGAGGAGTCAGACTTTGTACCTGCACCGGTGCTTGCTCTGGTGCGGTGCCGATTTATTAAATATTTGTTATTTGGGTTCAATGGACGAAAACGTCCCCCTAGTAGCCCTTTTCTCATCTATATAATTTTTTTTTGTATTAATATAAATATGTAAACATAACCATGTAATCTATTAGAGAGAATAAAATATTTTTGATTGATTTGATTGATTATCGTTATAGAATAGGAACCGCCCGGGGCCCCGGCCCCGGCCCCTCCCCCGGCCAACCCCGGCCATTTTTAGCGACCCCAGCCCCGGCCCCGGCCCCGGCCCCGGCCAAAAATCAGGAAAAACCGGGGTTTTCTGCAGGGGTTAACTGTAAATTTACACTAAATAATAGAGGGTTAATCAAACAAAATAAAAAATATATTTTAATTCCATTACTCCTTTGTTATAAATTGATGCAAAATATATAAACATACCTAAATGTAATCAATTTTTTTTTGGTATTTACTATGATTTCAAATTAAAATTGAGGCCAAATTATAATTTTTCCGAGTTTTTAACATAAAAATATTCGAAATTTGATATATCAAACGAATTCGGAAAAGGAAATAAATATAATTGTTAAAATATTAATGTATTTATTTATTTAAACTAAATATCTTCAAGAAAATCAAATATTTTCCTAAATCTCTTTTCAAAATTATTTATTTAATTGAATTAATATATATATATATATATATATATATATATATATATATATATATATATATATATATATATATATATATATATATATATATATATATATATATAACTATAACTATATATTTAACTGCATGAAAATATATATATATATATATATATATACTTTAGAGAGGAAGCCCTTGGATTCTTTTTTAGTGTTGTGCTTTACTGTCACTTCATTTTATTACTAAATGTACACAAATTAAAAGCATTGTTAAAGACACTTTTTTAAATAAAAAAATTTTTAAAAAGAAAAGCTAATTTCGTCCCCGACACGAGAGACCTCTTCAGGCTAGGGACTGGATTTCTTTCTTGATCTTCATCAGTTCAAGTGTGTTCAGTTGGTCTGCTATTTTCTTCATGGTGTTGTTGAAATATTTTTGATGTTTTCAGATATTCATTTGTATAAAATCTATCTTAGCTTCACCGGATACTTATTGTAGTTGTTACTTTTATAAATTAAAACAGCTCATTAATCTCATTCACAACATAACTTCTTTCATTTAATGGCAAATATTACAGACAAACTTTCGGCTGGGATCCCCACTGTCTCCCCATACTCAGTAACATATATATGGAACTAACAGAATTTTTATCATATTTTACCCCACCCTTTATTAAACAATAGTTTATGGATTAGATATGTAGTGACATTTTGTCTCCCTCCCTCACAACACCAACCCTAATGATGTCCTAAACTATATTAACTCTATTCATCCTTCAGTTCAGTATACGATAGAAATGCCTTCCAACAACTCTATCCCCTTCCTCGATACCTTAATCACATGGAATAACAATTACTTGCAATTTACTATATATAGAAAATAAATTACATTCTTTCCAAACTATATACATTGGCTACCATCTAATCATTCCCCAAACACAAAATTAGCTGTTCTGTCATCATCTCTATTTCTCATGCCTTTCGTATATACTCTCCCCTCTTCTAGCACAAGAAACCACAATACTTTCAAACCACTTTACTATCCTGAGTTTTTCATCTGAAAGCATTTAACAAAGCAAAAAGAGTACTATAGCACCTTCCTCCGAAAAATAGCAACACCTCCTTTTTACCAATTCCTCAATTACCATTATATTCGTTAAAACAAATATTACCCTCATTCCATCAAATAACATCACCTTAAAAAACATTCTCAAACCCCAAAACGAAAGAAAATCTCCCCAAAGCTATATATTGTATCCCATGCAATACTTGCCCAATAAAACATATATAGGTGAAACCATAGATTTTCAAGAAGAAAAAAAATCAACACATACAGATGACCTGCACAGGACAGCATAAATTCAGCTTTAACAAGTCATAAGGCGTAACACAGGCCACTCTATCAATATCAACAATATAAAGATGATCAAATATCAATCACACGAACCATCGCAAAAATCATGGAATCCTTTTGCATTTATAATAGTAACAACTACAATAAGCATCCCAGTGAAGTTAAGATAGATTTTTTACAAAATGAATATCTGAAAACATCAAATATTTCAACAACACCATGAAAATAGCAGACCAACTGAAACACACTTGAACTGATGAAGATCAAGAAAATCAGTCCCTTAGCCTGAAGAGGTCGCGTGTCGGGACGAAAATTGGCTTTCCTTTTAAAAAATTTATTTCATTAAAAAAAGTTCTTTAACAATGTTTAATTTGTGTACATTAGTAATAAAATGAAGAGTGACAGTAAGCATAATACTAAAAAAAAGAATCAGGGCTTCCTCTCTAAAAAGTAATATATCACTACGACAAAAGTAGTTCTTATATATATATATATATATATATATATATATATATATATATATATATATATATATATATATATATATATATATATAAGTATAAATATTTAAAACTGATATATATATATATATATATATTTATATATATAAATAAATGTATTTTATATATATATATATAATATATATATATATATATATATATATATTTAATACAACTTATTTTTCTATAAATCAATTATTTTCTAAAAATTTCTTTCAATATTTATTTAATTGAATTAATTAAATGTATTCCTTTTATAATTTAAATTATTAATTAATTGAAATTATATTTAATTTTCATCCTAAGTTTCAAGACTTTCAGTGTTTTGACTTACATTTCTAATTTTCGCTAACCCCGGCCCCGGCCCCGGCTAAATCAGAGCAGCCCCGGCCCCGGCTCCGGCTAAATTAGAGCAGCCCCGGCCCCGGCCCCGGCAAAATTCCCGCCCCGGTCGGTCCCTATTATAGAATATGTCTCAGTATAAACCATGATAAATCTGTTTTTTGTTTTTTTATGATGGCACGTTCACCAATATTTATAACATTCAAAGATTTAAGGGATTTGATTCTTTACAGGATAACCTCTCTTCTATTAAACTTTAATTATTCTTTAAACCGAAACTCACGTGCCTGTGATCACCGAAACTTATTCCATTCTTTGTCATCGTACTTTCTCCATTCTCTATTTCAATTAAATGGAGATTGTTTTGCCTGTGTTCTCAAAATCTTTATTATTTAACTGTGTTTGATTTCAAATGCTTTAAAATAATTTTAATATATTTAGATCATCTAAACTGGTGAGACCTTAAATCGCAATTTTTTCAATATTTTGAAACCTTTAATGCGTAGATTTTCTTTGAAATGCGAAGCAATCAAAAACAAAGTCTTTTGACATATTATCTTCTCGCTCTTTCACTGATGGAAAAGGTTTGAATTTTTACAGCTTTAATCCCAAACTGAAAATGTTCAAAATTTCAAAGTTTTCAGTCAAAGGCAAAGTACAGCTTTTTCTGACCTCAAAAACGTTTGTTTCATGTATTTTTCTGCCTATATTGGTTTGATTATATTTGCTTTTTTTTTTATATAAAAAACTATGTTTTTGACGTTTTTCGATTCACGTCCAACAAAGATGGGTCAATTGTCTAAAGAAGTTGCCAAACGAGATATTAATTTTTGATCCCAGATCCCAGCAATGGTTGAATTTCAAACAAAATTTTCTTTGCTCTAGAAACTGAAAAATTGAGACAATTTTTTCCTATTCATTCGATCAGGATGAAATTTTCAGGGCATTTATAGTCAGGAAAGATGCACATTTCTTTATTTAGATCATTTTTTGTATATGTATTAGTTTGGTCTCTACCTATGAAAAAAATTAAAAAAAAATATTTGGTGGGAAAATTTAAAAAAAAAAAAGGTTATGAGTATACAAAAAAATTATCTAAATATAAAAGTGAATCTTCCCTGACTATATACGCTTTGAAAATTTGATGCTGATAGGATAAGCAGAAAAGAAAATATCTCAATATTTCGTTTTTTCAAAAATAAAAAATTAAAAATAAATAAAAAAAAATTTGAAAAATTGAAATATTGAGATAATTTTTTTTGCTCATCCAATCAACATCAAATTTTAAGATCGTATATTGTGGGAAAGATACACCTTTTTTAATTAGATCATTGTTTTGAATACGCACAAAAAAACTTTAAATTTCAAAAAAAAGTTTTAAGAAAATTTTTTCTATGGACAGTGGGAAAACTACACATATTTCAAAAAGTTATCTAAATAAAAAATGTGTATTTCTCTACAAATGCCCTGAAAATTTTATCCTAATCGAATGACTAGATAAAAATATCATAATTTTTCATTTTCAAAATCAAAGAAAGTAGGGATTGAAAATGGACCGTTGCAGTCATTAATCTTGGGTCAAAATCAATATTTCGTTTCCTACTTTCTTTAGGCAATAGACCAAGCTTTGTATAGTTCAAGTTTCAAGTCATTTCCACAAAAATTCTTTGGCGTTAATCGAAAAATGTCAAAAACATGTTTTCAACAAATGAAGATGCAAATCAAATCACACAAAAAACAAAACAACTGAAACAGACGTTTTAGAGGTCAGAAAAGGCTTGAATTTGCTAACTATTTAGTCAAAATCGCCTGAAAATTAAGAAAACTATATCCATTTTTAGTTTGGGGCTACAATTAGAAAGCTGCATAGCAAATATTGGACCCTGCCATGAATTCATACATAAATCCAAAATTTTCTTGAAACATTTTCTTAATATCCTTCACAGGGCCTTTGAACTTAGCTATGATAGTCATCCAATTATGAACTTATCTCTTCAGAAATCGTAATAATTTTTCCGAAATTCTCTTCTTTTCGCCTTTATGCAAATTTTCCAAAAATGTTCTGCAACGTTCTTTTATCTTTCTTTTACTTTTAACTGTATAAAATATAATACGTTTTACTACTTATTTTATATCTTATCTTTCTATTACTTTAACAGTATAAAATATAATAAGTCTTATGACCCAATTCTGAAAAATCCCAAAATGTGCCTCATGTAACCATATGGCCGATTTTTTTTTTTTTTTTTTTTTTTGTGAGCTATAAGATTTATATATCATAGTGTTTATTTATTGCGTCTTATTTTTTCTTACTTCAACAATACTTTTCTCTCTACTATTCTACTCCCCTTTCTCAACCATGCTTCAAATTTCGTTATAAAAATAAATTCGCACCTGCATTTTCATTTAGGGTTACCTAGATATGAGGGTCAAGATTCCTATCAGCCATCACAGTGTCATCTACACTGTCTATACAACATATATACATATTATATATATATATATATATATATATATATATATAATAATATATATATATATAATATATATATATAGTAATATTATACTATATATATATTATATAATATATATATATATATAGTATATATATATATATATATATTATCCCAATTAGAATAGGTTAATCGTATTGGGAGCAATCGACTTTTTAGTATGTATTGAATAATATTGACAAAAAAAGACAATCGTTTCGATTTCAAATCCGCAAGTTATAAAACTTTAAAATTCGCTCAAGCAAATATAATTTTACCTTAAAAATATTTTTACCATCATCTGCTTCTACCAATTTAAGAAATAAGGAATACATTACATCAATAATATATACATTAGGGTGTTTGAATATTTGGATTATGCTCGTACAGTTGTTTGGTATACTTATTCAGTGTTCTATATAACCAGGGGTAAAGGTACATGTATATGTATAAAATTATGTTAATGAAGACTCCAATATATCCAAAGTATCCTGTTGTTAGAAAATAATTTTTTTATAATTAAATGACTGGCAGTGCAAAAAAATTATAAAATTGTTAATTAAATTCTTTCCCAAAAGTAAGGAACATTTTAAAGTAAAATGTGTCATTAAAAACACACACTTATTTGAAGCGACCAAAAGGGAATATTGTTTTATTCATATCCAAATATGTAGATAATATGTCAATAATTTAATCACGCTAATTAAGGGTAGGGTCCAATTTTGGAGACAGCGACACCACTCCATTTTATCCCCCACCTAAAAATAGACGTTAAATTCTTAATTTTCAGACAATATTGATCGGAAAAAAAGCTAACTGGAGCTTTTCCTGACCTCTAAAACGTCGTTTTTGGGTGTTTTTCTGAGTCTGTAATCATTTTTTCGGAATTTTCATTTTTTAAAACCTATTTTTTTGACAGTTTTGGCATCAACTCTAACAGTTTTTTTTTTAAATGACTTGAAACTTGAAATGTACCTATATGGGTCTATTATTTATCTAGAGAATGCATGTAATAGTTTTTTTATTTTTTGAAATTTGTGCTAAGCAATATCAAAATTCCAAACCTACTTTTTTTGGTTTTTGCAATGAAATGTTTTTTCCTGCTAACGCAA
>JABUQX010045100.1:0-12500 GCA_015478945.1 Trachelipus rathkii | reverse complement strand
TAACATTTTTAAAACATTATAATAGTATAAATAGTATTTGAATTTATTTCATTTACATTAGTTGCTTTTATCTTGTTTTTCATGAGAGGAGGCCCGGCCTCCAGTGCTTCCCCCGTAAAACCGCGCCTTCTAAATATATTCCGGTATACTATATATATTATATATCATATAATATATAATATATTATATATATATATATATATATATATAGTTATATATATATACTATATATATATAGTATACTACTATATATATATATATAATTTACTTAATATATCATATATATATATATATATATATATATATATATAAATTCTGCTTCAAAATAAAAGATAGGGTTTTTGATGCACTTCACCGGTTAATACATTTCTTCTCTTCCTCAAAATTTTAAACTTCCTTTTTTACGTAAAATGTTCCAGATATATGAGGCAATATTTTATCAAAGTTTGAAAGTAATCTGTATTATAGTTTTTATTTTATAAACATAATAATTAACGTGTCAAATTAGGCTTCCATTTTTGAAGAAAGTTCGCCTATTTGAAAGTTTTGCACACCTCGGTATCCTGTGGTTTCTTCAAGGGTTCCGGAGGGGGACAAAACGTCAAATTGACCTAAACATAGTAATTTTCAACTTGTAAAAGTCTCATTGACCTCTTCCATTGGAAAGGTCAATTCTGGGTATATATTTAACTTTTTATTTTTTCAACTTCATAATTTCAATGTTTTATGTCTTTTATTTGCTCTACAAGTTTGAGATTAGTATCGAAATGATCAGAAAAAGTTCTTGGTTGTTTTAAATATATTTCAAATTAATATTTATTCCAAATTAGAAAAATAAGTTTATTAAATAATTCTCCATGGGAACAAATGCATCGAGTTTCTAACGTGTAGATTGACATCAGTAGTAAGTATAACCAGAAGCAAAGGGATGCCCTGGAATGGGTTCCCCAGGGACCCACCCAGGGGTCTTTCCTTGAGGTTGTTTTTCCAGGACCCTTCCCCGCGTGGGCTACCTCCTGCGGTACTTTTCATGCCTGGCGTTTTGTTTTGGGAGAGCTTCCCCCCGGGGTTCCCTTATTCCTGTTCATTCGCCATGTACGTGCGTGCGTGTGTGCATATGCGTGACCGTTTTTTCCCCTACCCCCTTTATTCTTCAAGCCTATGACGTTACACACTCGTTAAGTTACGTTGGTACTTAAGTGGATTATAGTACACGTACTTAATGTTTCGAGGTTTACCGGCGTCCCTAGCCGGGGGACGCGCCAGATGGACTCCACTGGTTGCACCTTCGCGTCGACAGCGCGCGCTTTCGAGAATACTCGCCCGACGTACCGACCGACCGCTCTGACTATCCATTTTGAAATTATGACATCATTTCTCAAAAATCGCAGCCACAATGGACTCGATTCGCAGTTGCCAGTGCGCGGAAGGGATTGTATCTTCTCACCACTTTAGTTTAAGACACTGATTTATTCGACGCTGCTATTTGATGCCATTTGACGTCCAATGCCTTCAAAGTTCTATTTGGATATACAAATAATAATAATTATTTATTGATGGAGCGATGCAAAAATCATTTAGCTTCAGACCATTATATATAATATATATATATATTATTTCATTATAAATAATATATATATATATATAATATATATATATATATATATATATATATATAAATTTATACTATTATATATATATATATATAATAGTATATATATATATATATAACTATTATATTTATATATAGTTTTTTCTAAAGTTTCTAGTGTTTCCAAGATTGGTTACCCCCCATTCATTACTTACGCGGAAGTTGCCCTCTAAAAAATCTGGAAATGCCTCATAAGATATAGAAGGTCCCCCGGAGTCAGACTAGAAGTCTGGCTAAATAAGAAGTATGAACGAGATATAGAAAACTTAAGCTAAAATTTCGTCTGTACGTGCGGAGGTTCGACTCGTGGATACTAGTTTATTAGGGAGATTACATTATGCATGTATAACTTATCTCGGCAGAGTATGCTATCCTGTGTAATAAAGATAATTAAAGCACTTCTTATAGACGTGTAATTACCGAACATTGGACGTATGAATGTGTAGTGCAGTAGTAGTAAGTATTGGTAGTAGTAGTGGTGATAAGGAAAAATACAGCTGAAATTAGTATTAATAAATTATTCTTTTCAATCACGTGATCCTCGTTCGACTACTGGTCTGTAAAAACTCGAATATAAATATTTCTATAAAAAAGAGTTGCATCGAAATAAGTTTACTAAATATATAAATATATATAATACTATTATATATAAATTAATATAATATATATATAAATATATATATATCTATATATATATAATATCATATATATATATTTATAATATATATATATTAATAACACAGGTATGATAATAAGAAATGCTGATACGCATGTGCTCTGCCTAATATCTTAAAGTAGATAAAAGACGACCATGAATCAACATTCATTTTTATATCGAGATATTTATTACAAGGTTGAGTCGAATCATTATAATTTTAAGTTATACAAGAGTGATTATATATATATTATATATATATAAATATATAATATATATATATATATATATATATATATATATAATTATATATAATATATATATATATATATATTAATATAAATGAAATATATAATATATATACAGGGCCATCTTAACCATTAATTCCGCCCTAGGCAAAAAAAAATCACCCTAAGCATATGTAAAATTATAGTATATATAATATAGTATATATATATATATAATATATATATAATATATATATAAATATATATATATATAAAATATTATAGTATAGATATTTTTTTAGTAATTTTTTTTCTTTCTTGCTGTCGTTGTCTGCCCGCTGTTCTAGCCACCAGGCTGCCCTCATATTCTGCCCCCTTAGCATTTCGCTATTTGCCTAGCGGTTAAGAGGGCCCTATTATATATATATAAATATATATATTAATAGTATATAATATATATAATATAATATATATAGTAGTAATATATATTATATATAAATATATAAATATGATATATATTATTGTTTTTTCTGAAGTTTTAGTATTAGTATTCAAGAAATGGCTAGCATGATAAACAGCCACGTACGATGAATCTGTACAACTAGACTTTCTATATAACTTACTGAGTGTGCTTATTGAACGCACACTCTGATGGTCCTTTCATGAACCGTCATAGGTGAACATCTTAGAGTCTTCATGATAACGTTCATAAACTCTGGCATGAACGTCATCATAAACCGTTCAAACCTCGAGTTAGAATATATATATTATATATATATATATATATAGTATAATATATTATATAATATAATATTAGTATATATATATATAGTATATATAATATATATAGTAATATAATATATATATTATATAATATATATTATATATAATATTTTGTTAATATATATAATATATATAAGATATATATAATATATATAGTATATATAATATATAATATATATATATATATATAATATATATTATATAATATATATATATATAATAGTTATATATATAGATATTATTGCACATACACTTGTTTGTCCCCCCCCCCGCCTTTGGAGGGCCGGGAGTAGTGCGTGCGTTACAGCCTCCCTCATTTCACACACCCCCTCATCTCCGCCCTCACCCACCTCCTCCACCCCCCCCTTTTCTCTCGCCAACACCCTACCCTCTTCCCTCCCCCATCCCTCCCTCCTCCATCATCTCCTTTATTCCATCCATCCACCTCCTTCTTTGTCTCCCCCTTCCTCTCCTTCCAATCCCCTCCGCCTCCCAAACTCTTCTAACCACTCTCTGCTCCTACCCATCTCACTAACATGCCCCATACCATCTTAAACCATTCCCTTCTCCGCTCTGCCCACCAAGACCATTCCTCCAATCACACCTCTCCCTCACCCACCCTATTCCTGATCCTCTCCCTTCTGCTAACCCCAAAAACCGCTCTCAACCCCTTCATCCCAAATACTTCCAACTTCTTCCTGGACCTGGCATTCAACCCCCACGGTTCACACCCATACAACACCGCTGGTACACAAATTTTTTCAAACATACTTATCTTAACTTTCCGTGATAGATCCCCCCCTTTCCATATTTCTCTCAGACCACTCAAAGCCCTCATTCCTTCACCTATTCTATGTTCTATCTCCTCCTTCATCCCTCCCCCCTTACCCAACTCCATCCCTAAATATCTAAAAATCTTTACTTCTTCCAATACTACCCCCCCCACTCTACCCTCTAACCCCTCCCTCTCCTCTCTTTCCTCCTCCTCAAACACTAACACTTTTCTCTTACCTGGATTTATTTTAAGCCCCTTTTGTCCACACATTCTCTCAAACTCCCTCACCAAATACCTCAGCCCTTCCGCGTTCTTCGCCACTAGGGCAGTATCATCCGCAAACAGTATCATGTTCACTTCCCTTCTATCATTCCCATTCATCAATTCCACCCCCCTCCCCGCCCTCACCATTCCTCTGCAAACACTCTCCATAAACAAATTGAATAGCCACGGCGACATTACACACCCCTGCCTCAATCCTCTCACCACCCCAAACATCTCACTCTCCCCTCCTAACACTCTCACACACATTCTACTATTCCTATAAAAAGCCCTAATACCCTTCCCTAAATTACCCCCCACCCCATTTTCCTCCAACACCCTCCACAATTCACCCCTATTCACTCTATCATATGCTTTCTCTAAATCTAAAAAACACCCATACACTTTCCCTTTCCTCTCTATACTTTTCTCCACAAGCATCTTTAGTGTAAACACTTGGTCCACACACCCTCTTCCCTCCCTAAATCCTCCTTGTTCTTCCCCCATTCTCCCCTCCGTTAAACCTCTCACTCTCTCAATCAGTATTCTCCCATACACTTTCCCTACCACACTAAAAGACATATACCTCTATAATTTCCACATTCCATCCTATCCCCGTTCCCCTTATACAGGAACCAAACAATCCATTCTTCTCAATCCTTGTGTACTATCACCACTCCTCCAACATAGGTTATATAACTCATGCAGCCATTTCCTCCACCCCTAACCTCCCTTCTGCAACTTTCCATTCTCACACCATCAGACCTCGGAATTCCCTTTTTTCCCTTAATTCACGGCCCAATAATTTCCTTCCATTGTATTTCATCCTCCCCCCTTCCCTCCCCCACTCGTTTCCCATCCCACCTCTTGCATATCTACTCCCCCACCCCACCCCCGTTCATTCAATAGTCCACTAAGAATAGCTCCCCCCCACCTCTTCCTCACCCATTGCCTTCCCTCCTATCCAATCCCCATCTCCCCCCTTAATCCTCTCCCCCTCTTCTTCTTCTTCCTCTTCCTTTTTTTATAACCTCTTTCCAGAACAAATCTACCTCCCGATTCAAAATTTTTCCTTCACTTCTCTGCACCATCTCTTTGCTCTCTCTTCGCCTCTCCACCCCCTCTGCTTCCACTCTAAAACCCTTCTATATTCCCCCAAGCTATCTTCCCCCTACTTCCCAACCATCATCATTAAGCCTTCCTTTTTCCTTTTCACCACCTCCTTCACCTCCTCACTCCACCATTCCACTCCCTTTCTTCTGCTTTCACCCAACCCTTTTACCTCCACCATACCCTTCTAGCCTTTCACGATACTGCCTCTCTAAACTTCTTCCGACTCCCCCTCCAACTCCAAATCCCGTTCCTCTCACGTTTCTCCACCTGTCCTCCATACCTCTCCTAAACTCCCTCTTACACACTGTCTCCTCCAAATTTTCCACCTTTATCACTTCCACTCTCCTCTTTTCTCCCCTTTCCCTCACCGTCACCTCTCTCCCACCCTTATCCTGGCAATCACCAGATAGTGATCCGATATCCCCCTCCCCGCCCCTCTAAACACATTTACATCTAATAATCTACCCTCTATCTTTCCCATTTACACACACATAATCTAGTATCGCCTTCCCCCCCGTTATCTCACTCTTCCATGTATACTTATGATTATCATTTTTTTTAACCAAGTATTCCCCACAATCGATCTTCTTTCGACACATAACTCTATCAGACTTTCTCCATTAACATTCCTCTCCCTTACCCCAAAAGGTCCTATTATTCTTCCTACCTCCTCCCTTCCCACTCCTGCATTCAAATCTCCCAAAGACAAAATTTTTTCATTTACCCCAAAACTTTCCCAACACTATTCAATTCTCCCAAAACTTTCTCTCTCTCCTCCTCTCTCGCTCCATTCACTGGTGCATATGCACAAATAAAAACCCACATTTCCCCCCGAATTTCACTTTTACCCACATTATCCTAGAACTCACCTGGTTACACAATCTCACCTTGTCCCACATCTCTTCCCTCACTATTCCCACCCCCTCCCTCGCCCTCACTCTCTCGCTCAGCCCCGAACCATACCCTGGTATTTTCCAAATCAACTCCCTCTTTCCCTTTCAACTTATAGTAGTTTCTGTTATCCCTAAAACTCATCCAACCTTTTTTCCTCAAAAACATCAACCCCACTTCCTCCCTCTTCAAATCCTCGTTAGCCCCTCTCACATTCATACACCCCATCCTAATTACCACTCTCCTCCCCATCTTTCCCTAATTCTATATATAACTCAATCAGGCTGTACGCTTTACGGGACCCCCCACCTTAGGTGCTTCCCCACACCTAGGGCTACCACCCCGCTCACCAAATCTACCCACAACAATACAATAACAATAAAAAAGGTTAAAATATAATATAAAACAATATAAAAGGTTAAAACCTACCCTCTAATTTATATTTATTCCCCCACCCCTTCTCCCCCTCCCTTCCCTTTTCTTTAAAATTTACCCGTTTAAAACTTTATTTATCTAATAAAATCTTTAATTATTTACAAATCTTTAGTAATGATAGATTTCTTCTAAATGATACTTTACTGTATTCATACATTAAATAATTAATATTTCCTCAATAAAATAATCCCCAAAATGGAGTTTTCTTATCCACAATGTTATTTAGAAAAGATAATGTCCTAAATCTATAATAGTAAATATTAAATCAGATTTAATATACAGAAATTTTCTTCTTAGTACTAGACAAAGATTCTCAAACTTTATTATTCTTTAAATTTCTACAACGATGAAGTTCATAAACATATTTCAATATCCGCATTAAATCTTTGAGTGGGAGAGAGAGAGCGAAACTTATAATAATTACGATACCTAGAACTCAAACTTTTCTGGAGTTAACTTACGAAATCTGTCGTAAGGGATTTTCAATAAACTTTCTTATATTCTCAAACAAATAATATCTAAAAACACAGTTTATTTCTTGAAAACTTTCAAAGATGGTCAGATAATATTTCACTTCACGAAACATAAGAATATCAATGTTTAAAATGCTCTACTCTTCTGTAGATGACGAGTAATAAAAATGGATAATTAGGAAATAAGACCACTTGTACGGTCGTTATATAAAGTTAAAGCTGATTAAAGAACTTCTTTACATAAATTTATTAATCGACTTGACACATTAGGAAAGATAAACATTCTAAACTTCATCATTCTTTAAATTTCTACAACGATGAGTTCATAAACATTATTTCAATGATCCGCCCATCAATCTTTGAGTGGAGAGAGAGAAGACTTATAATAATTACGTACCTGGAACTCAAGACTTTCTGGAGCTAACTTACAAATCTGTTCGTAAGATTTTCAATAAACCTTCTTATATTCTTAAACAAATAATAACTAAAAACACAGTTTATTTTCTTGAAAACTTTCAAAGAGGATCAGATAATATTTCACTTCACGAAACATAAAAGTATAATTGATCAAAAATGCTCTACTCTTCTGTAGATGACGAGTAATAAAAAAGGACAATTAGTAAATAAGACCACTTGTACGGTCTGTTATATAAGATTAAATGTGTTTAAAAGAACTTCTTAACATAAATTATAATGTGTCTTGAACACATACGAAGATAAACATTACGTGTTATTACTAAAAACAGCACAATAAAGTCACTAGTTATGGAGCATATATTATCCAAACTCCGGCGAGCTAAATTTAAACGACCTTCTCTCCCACACTCTATTGCGAGAATAATATAATATTATATAATATATATATATATATTATATAATATATATATAGTATATTATATATATATTATATTAATATATATACTATATATATATATATATATATATATTATATATCATATATATATAGGTAAAACTTAATTTTCTTTCTGACCTTCGATTTCGATATATCGAAAGGTATAATATCGATTACCATATTATTCGATATATATATTATATATATATATAATAATATATATATAATATATATATAATATATAATATTATATATATATATATATTATATATATATATATTATCAGCTGTAGAAGAGCACAATCCATATCCTCAAAAATACAACAGCTACGGAAAAAGGAAACATTTCTAGAAGCTGGTACAATTTTAGTGGCGGAAAATCTTAAAAAAAAAAATTATTGTATTTTATTTATTGGTAATATGAGTATAAAGCCTATTTAGAGACTTTTTATACGTTACTCGTTAAAATAAATAGACTTTCTAGTAAATTTGTTTTTGTTTTTTAACTAAAGAATACCCCAAGGGTATGACCGCAACCGTATGGCAGGAGCGGGTCTCTCGCCTCGGGAATACGGGTTGACTATTTCCCCCCCCTCCAGGGAGGTCTCGGAACCCCGCTTCTTTGTATATTGGGTGTCGCGGGTTACTCCCCCCTCCCCTACGGGGTTGGAAAACGTCCCCCCTGTGTTCCCCGTCGCTCGAGCCCCCTACATTGCCTGTAATACCTTTACAATAATATATATATATGCTATGTCCCCCGCCGCTCGAGCTCCCCCCCAAAAAAAACCAAAAAAAAAATTTATTTATTTTTTGCTTTTTTATTTTTTTTACATTTTCCTAACCAAATTTTACAAGGATTCCAAAAATGTATTCATTTTCCCTGTAGTTATTTGTAGTTTTTGATGATATGGTTTGCTCCCATGACATAACTCCCATTATATATATATATATATATATTATATATATAAGTATAATTATATATATATATAATTATAATATATATATATTATATAATATATATATAATTATATATTATATATATATATATAATATATATATATACATTAAACTATTAAGTTAAGACCATCTATAACTGTTGGTCACTGACATCTAAATAGGTTACTACCCTTGAAACTGTTTCGTTATTACAAAGAAATACATAATTAAAAGGCATCAGTGTAGGAAATTCTAATATTTGAAAAAAAAAATATTTTGGAGAAACAGTATACTTCGAGTCACAATGTTACTAGAAAACAATAAAATTAAAACCTTTTCTCCTATTTTGAATTTCATATTCTTTAGACACTTTCTACAACATTTTATCTAGTATCAAACTAAAATGTTACAGCAATGCGATGAAACTAAAGAAGTTACCCGCATGATATCTCGAAAAACTAAGATAGGTACAAGAAAACTGATAAAATATATGGAATCAGCGTGGAAATTTGTACGGAAATAATGAAAAAAAAAGATTTTTATTTTTTTTTTTTTTTTTAATATATCTCCAAACTACGATAGGTACAAGAAAAACTAATAACAATACATATTTAGAATCAGCATATGAAATATGTTGAAAAAAAGATTTTTTTTTTTTAACTAAGGAAGACCCCAGGGTAAACCGCAAAATGCAAAGAGTCGGGGTCCTCGGCCTCCTGGGGACGACGGGATAGGACTATTTTCCCCCCCTCCGGGGAGGGCTCCGGAACCCCCGCTTGGTATTTGGGTGTCGCGGGTTCCTCCGCCCCGCCCCTAGCGGTATGGAAAACGTCCCCCCCTCTGTCCCACGTCGGCTCGAGCCCCCTAAAAGAATTTTTTACGCTGATTCCATATATGTTATTAGTTTCCTTCTACCTATCTGTAGTTTGGAGATTAAAAAAATAAAAAGAAAAAGTTAAAAATTTTTCTTTTCATTTCCATTACAAATTTCACGCTGATTCCAATATTTAAATCAGTTCTGTGTACCTATCTTGAGTTTTCGAAGATATATGCGGCGTTAACTTTTAGTTTGGCCCAGCAATGTCTAACACGTATAATCATTCTCACAATTGGAATAAATTCTTCAAATTAATAATTTTCAGAAAAATTGGAACAAAAAATACGTCAACCTCACGAAACACAGTAAAAAATATGCACCTTCAAATTTATATACAGTAGATATTTGAAAAGTTCCAAAATACTCCAATGAAAAAAGTCCATCATAAATATATAATAGTATATAATAGTATATTTATATATATATAAATATAAATATATATATAAATATATATTATATATATATATATAATATATATATAATATATAATATAATAATTTAATATATATATAATAAAAAAATATATAATATATATTTGTATATATATTATATATATTATATATATATATATATATATAGAGAATATATATATATTTATATATATAATATATATATATATTATTATATATATAATATAATATATAATATAATAATATATATATATATATATATATATTTAATATATATATTAATATATTATAATAGAAAATATATATATATATATATATTATATTATAATATATATATATATATTAATAATATATATATAATATAATATATATATGTTTCATGAATTGAACATTAAACCTTTGCGTTATCTGGTTATAATTCAATACCACATATATCGAAAAATCGATGTTAAATTTAAATACGAAGGTCAGAAAGAAACTTAAGTTTTAATGATATATATAAAATATATATTATATAATATATATATATATATTTATATATATATTATATTATATAATATATATATAATAGTATATAATTATATATATATTTATAGATATATATATATATATATATATATATATATATATATATATATAATATATATATATAAAAAAAAAAGGGCTCCAGAGTTTTTTGGGAAATCATTTTGAGATCGGTTATGGCGTAGAGTGCAAATAATCCAAGTTGAATGCCGACATAACTTGGATTTTACGTTTGATTCGCCACGTTATGGCTTTCTATAAATAGCGAGAGCAACTGAAGAGCAAGTATTGCTGAATTGAGTTTTTAAGACTAAGCGCAAGTATATAACCCGCATTTCTCATCTCCTCAATTTAAGAGATTTCTGGTTGATGTAACCCGTCGTAAATGAGGTTACGTGGTCGTGCACACTACGGAGCGGGGTGCTGCCTACTAAAGAATAGGAAATGCTGTAGAATGATGAAATTTGGAGATTGCATAAAGGATGTAGGAAGCGTTACACGCACCGGTGATGAGCCGGTATGGTGTTGAATTAATAAATATGCGTTTAGCCCTATATTGGTTATAAATATTGGTTATATATATATAATATATTTATAATATATATATATATATATAATATAATATATATATATAATAATAATATATATATATATATATATATAATATATAATAATATATAAATTAATATAATATATATATATATGATATATATATTATATGGAGAACTTCTTCCTGAAAAGAAAAACAAATCAGAGTTTTTGAAATATGTAACAGAAAAGAAAGCAATAAATGCCAATGACTATATGGAACACAAATTCAGAGAAAAATATAACCAAGTAAATAGGAAAAGAATCTGTCAAAAACAGGCCATATTAAATTATAATAAAGAAAGAAAAAGATGTCGGAAAAAGAAAAACAAGCTACCCTTCCAACAAATATGAAGATTCTAATCTATTATCCCGCAGCTATATAAGATGACTGGTACTGCAAACGTTTTAATGGCCTCTACTTTATTTTTTGCTGTTAATTCTGATTTTAATATTAATTTTGTTCTTTTTAAGAATTCTTTCTTCAGTTTCTCTCATTTTTTTATGTTCAATTTTTTCTGATTCTTCTATACCTAGGTATTTATATGTATTTTCCTGTTGTAGCTGGGTGATGGTAGTTTGATCCAGCATGATATTCTCACTCTCCACTCTTCCTTCCTTCTTAAGTGAGAGAAAGACACACTTATACAACCCAAATTCCATATTATATCGTCTGAGAATTTTTTTACGATCTCTATCTGTCTGGTAGTTTCCTGCCCTATTTGGTGCATATAATTTTAGATCATCCATATAGAATAGATTAATAAATTTTTGGATTCTTTCATTTCGAATTGAATCCGAAAAAACCATTTCCATTTATTATAAGAACTGAGGGGTAATTCGGCGCATTAAATAATAGTGAGAGAGAAATCTCCTTGGAAAAATACCTTTCCTTATCTTAATATTTTTAATTTTCTATACAACCTTCTTCATGATTTAATTTCAAGTAACTTATCCATTATTCCATTTCCTTGTCATAAAATTTACAACCGGTGGTCAGCATTTATATATTTTTAAAATTCCTAATCCAACTATATCCTTCTGCGCT
>JABUQX010045099.1:0-39434 GCA_015478945.1 Trachelipus rathkii | reverse complement strand
ACTTATGCTTAAGATTGGGCGCGAGCAAAATTTTAAGCATAAGTCGAAATGAAAGGATATATAAACTCCGGTGGCCTGTATGAAAGAGATATATTATCCATACATCTTTTCAGCTAGATACTTGAAGTCCTTGTATAATAATAAATTATATTAATATATAAGATATTCAATATAGTATAATAGTAAAATAAATTCACTATACAAGTACTTACTCTCACAGTGAATAATAATTTCTTACCTGTGCTCAAAGAGAGGTAATTATCAAAGGTAAAAGGGTCATGTCGACTTGATTATTCTGATTCTACATATAATTTTCGCTAACGAAGAGTCTAAGTGAGAGCTTCATATTGTGGAAAAACGCGCTGAAATAGGATATATGAATTGTGACTAACTCCAATTCGCCTTAACGTAAGAGTTAAGATGAGATATTCTCAAATCGAATAGGGTACTTATTGTAGTTACTTTTATGACTGTTCATATTAGACCATTGGTCTAATTTTACTTATGTTGTGGAATATGGAAATGAATTGCATTTCATTCTTAAATAGTGAGCAAAGTTTTCTAACATTACCCATCCTCTCATCTAGGGTGCTTGCTCACTAAAAGAAACCATCAACTTAGCAAGTCGTAGAGGCCTAATAATTGGTGAACCCGCGGAGTAGACACCAAGTAAACAATTAATAAGAACTTCAATCAAAACGGCCTTTCCTCGGTTAAAATTTTTGAAACAAAACATAAGAATGTAAGAAAAAGTGTAAATTTAAATACTTCGCAACATAAATTAATAACGTAAATAAATATTTGCAATATCTACTGTTACAAGTATAAAAGTAACAAAAAGACATCTCTAAGATCGCACTCAAGACAAACGAATATTATGAATACTGGACTTCAATTTTCGCATATTTCTATATCTTTGGCATTATGTGCTTCTACACTTTTCGCACAACTATCAACAGTGCGAGGGGATATTACTATTGGTAGTCCACGCGACGTTATTAGCCAAGCGACTGTTCTCTCACGCCACATAAGTTGCGACTTCTGATTCTCTTCGGGTTTTAGCGAAATTTGTTGACTCGAAATTCAAGTCGCACCTTTTCCTTGAAATTCCTCTCTTGCCGGGAGAATTTCTGAGAGAGTATCTTTGAGTGAATTATTTCTCTGATTCTTATTGTTAATTTTATCTGACTCAGTTCATTCATTTTATTTTTTTTTTTTTTTGGTACAAAATGGTAATGAGGTGTCGTGACTTAGGGCAGCGAGGGAACGTCATGTTTTGGTGTGGATTCTCACTTACAATAAATTCCTTCATTATTCACTTTTTCGAATTCTAGAAAGTTCTTCGTACCGCTCTCCCTTTTATGTATGAAGAAAGTTCTCTTTTAACAAAATATTATGCGCGATACCGTAAACTAGCAATAATTCTAAGGCACATTTCGTTCGCCATTACTAGTTATATATGTAACAGCTATCCATTATATATACATTAAGTTTTGGTGTATTTTCTTTCTTACAAATCACTTTTAAGTTGGATTATGGGCAGACAATTCCATTTTTGGATTCCACTCGAACTTTGAATTCCTTTTCGAATTTCAAATATAGAGATATACTGTGAAGGCCGCTCCCTTTTACTGTTATGGAAGTTAAATTCTTATCTCATTAATAAAAGGACCTAAATTTCAAGCAAACTCTTTCCGCGCTCTTCCTCACTCATAATGTCAAGGCAATGGTGTAGTTGCCACTCTTGAAGCGCGTATTAATACTTTTGAAAATACTATTTACGATTGCGCATTAGCTGTAACAGATACATGGATACTATATAAGAAATGACTTTTAAAATCCCTATGACCTTTCCATAGGTAATTCACACGTTAGATCAAAATTTGCCTATTTAACTTGTTGAATAACTCAATTGATTACCAATAATACTATATATTAATGTATAAACATATTGTGGTGCTATTTTATGCATTCTAATAGCTACATCTCTGTAACATGATTTGTTTCTCCTCTATTCAGGACATTTCAAGGGGTAAAAATATAATAAATTCAAATATAGCTTCTGATCATCTATTTATTCTTTTTTTTCTCTTTTCTGTTTCAGACTATAGACAATTGTATCTTGTATATTTATGATATCTCAAATAATATTTTATGTGGATCGCGCTCGCGCTAATATGTTTAGATACATTCTGATGATTAACCAGTTTATAGCGATCAGTAATTTGAAAATTTTGAAGGTATCTCTAATATTAGCTCTTCATCAATGCTTAAATGTTTTGATATTCATGTCTACTATAATTTGATTTGTGGCATTCAGAGAACTGCAGTAATTAGATTTATGTAATGCAACTCTTTGAAGAATATCCTTTGTATTAATAGTTATTATTATCATTACTCACATATCAGCATAGTGATAAATTTTATATGTTTGTGTTGCATTAATATACATGCCCAAATAAAATAATGATAATAACAATAATATTGAAAATAATGATTATTATTTATATCTGTATAATATATATATAACCATCTATTCATCACTCCGTGTTTAGGGCGGGAAGTAATGTAGTACTCCATTATAACTTAGTAAAAAAATTTTAATTATGTTCGTACTTTTATTCTAAGATTTGCGCGAGCAAAATTTAAGCATAAGTCGAAATGAAAGGATATTCATAAACCCGTCCTGTTGAGGACCACTCTTTCAGTCAGATTACTGAGTCAGATAAAATTTAACAATAAGAATCAGAAGGAAATAAATTCACTCAAGATACTCTCTCACAAGAAATCTTCCCGGCAAAGAGAGGTAAATTTCAAGCGGAAAGGGCTGCGACTTGAATTTCGATCACAAATTTCGCTAAACGAAGCAGTCAGAGGCAAATTGTGGAAAAACACGCTGGAAAAAGGCTGTTGGACTACCAAATTCGCCTACGAAGAAAGAGATCTCAACAGAAGGGACTATTGTTACTTTTATACTTTCATTGCATATTTTACTTATGTTGATATAAAAACATCATTTCAAATATGATTTCTATTACCATCCTCTTCATATAGGGGTGCTTCTCTAAAGAAGGCCACCACAATAGCAAGTTCCTACCATATATATTATATTATATATATATATATATATATATATATATATATATATATATATATATATATATATATAGTATATATAATATATATATATATACCTATATATAGTATATATATATATATATATATATTATATATACTTTATCCATGGGCGAGGCGAGGTTTCATTTAGGGGCAGGTCAAAAGGTTGAGTTATATATAATATATATATATATATATTATATATATATATATATATATATATATATATTATATATATTATATTATATATATATCTATATATATATATATATATATATATTATATATATATATATAATAGGTATATATTATGGTCTTTAAAATTGCTGTAATATTTTTTATTTTCTGCAATTGTTTTTTAATGTCTGCAGCTGAATATCAATTGGTACGCCTTCCGTGAGTGATTTTACAGCTTTGGCAGCCGCCAAATTCCTATCAACATACTGAAAGTTCTAGCGGAGACTAATGTCAAAAGAATCCAGCTGTAGAAAAGCACAAAGCTAGTTGACTTTAAGCCAATATGAAACTAAAACACATTAAAACTTTAGGAAAAATAATATAATACGTTGTTAATTAGTAATTAGCTACTACTTCATTATCTATCAAATTGATGTATTTTTTTCAGCTTTTCTACTACTAAACCCTTAAAAACATCATCTGGCAAACATATAAGGTTCATAACTTTTATTTCGCCAAGATTTAGGGGGGGGCAAGTGCACCCCCCTGCCTACGCCCATGTGTATGTGTACAGTATATTTAATAATAATAAAAAATTGATGATGATGATAATGTCAGTGATAATAAAGAGGGAAAAGAAAATGTATAGGATTGTGCATAATATAAAGTAATAGAAGTACCAGCATATGATCTTGGTAATTGAATTGCTGAATAAACTAAGGGGGGAAAAAAAAAAAATATTTTTATTGCAAATATAAACTTAAAATATGCGAAAATCAGTAAAAAACAAAAAAATCAAAATTTTGTAAAACTACAGTATTTTTGTAAATTAAATGTTTTTAGTTTTATACAGTATTTACATGAACTCAAATCAGTAATACTCAACAATTACCCTATTACGGTATATAGGCTATCTTAAGCCCATGCAAATTTTAATTATGAATTAACCATTATTATAGCTAATATTGCATATTTTTTGATGGAACTTGCAATGGAATTACATTACAACATATAATTTATGAAAATGAATTTAAATTTTGTTTTCAAACTGAGGTTGTGCCTATTTTAAAATTTTTGATTAAAGAAAGATCTGGAGCAAGTCACATAATTTTAAGCTGAATTATTAAGGGAATTACAGCAACTTGAAAAATATGGTACTACATTTTTACTTTATATCCATCATCCATGGGAGTTGAGAGAGAGGGAGAAGATTCTTCAGCTATCTTGGCAGCAGATGACACACCAGACAATCTTTCTTTCGTCGATCAGCTGATTGACTATTAATGATTTTATAGGTACACAATGCATTGATAATGTATATCAATGTAATTTTAATTATAATAATAATAGTAATATTAATATTTTCTAAATTTATATACAAACTCCTTTTTATAAGGGTATATATATACCGGTATATATTTCCAAAGATTAGGCACGATTGGTCCCCCAAATATAACTACTGGGCAAACACATGTTTGTCTGTTCATTTGCATTTATAAGTGGTAATTACCTGGATGCTCTAGAAACAACAGCGACACTAGGGGTGATGTTGGAAGTGGATTCAGATGGAAAGGAAAGGCTGAGATGTAAGTCTCAATGAGGAGGAGCAACAAATACTGGTGACAAGGAATAGTTGTACAATAGAGATTTGGGTTGTACAACAGGTTTTGGGGGAGAATTTTCCGTGGTATTTGGTGGAGGGACTTCACCATGAATGTGAAGTAGGCTAAGTCAAGTTCAATCAAGTCCATCGTATTGTACGGACTTGGTTTGCTCATTGGAAGAGCAACTAAAATGCAAATGTTTAGGAATGGAAGCAATATCAGCATCTACCAAGCAAGCAGGTTTAAAAATGGGTCTAGAATATGGGAATGTTTCCATGAAGGCAGGAAGCATTTGACATTTTAAAGGTGTCACTTTTTTGTGAAGAAGTTGGAGTTAAGATATTGGGATCCATTGGGTTACGGAGGTCTGACGCTAGAGACTTTCTCAGTGAGCCATCAGATGGGTGATTTTGGAAAATTGGACAATTTGTGTTAAGATGGGAAGCCTCTCTGGGTTACCTTTAGTGCCACCAACAGATTTAGAATGCTTGAACTTTTTGCGGTGTTTGCCTTGAATGGTTTTCCATTCATCTCTGGAAGCAAGAAACTTTAGAGAGAGACTGGGTCATCTCATCAGGCTCCATTTGGGAACTTTGATCCATTTCATCGGCTAAGGCATAGAATCCTTTTGGGAGTACTGAGGTAGGTAATTCAGAAGAGCAGTTATAGGAGGATTCAGAAGAGCTGGAATAATCCTGCAAGATATCAGAGATTTGGTTCTTGGGTTTTTCAATAGTTGTCATGGGTTGGGTACAATTTATTGAAGTCATTGCTTTTGTCTCAGGAGTAGACTTATGATGAGGTCTCTCCTGAGTTGCATTTTTTACATCTGGGGTCAGTGTGTTTTGCTTTAGAAATTCAGATGTTTTGTATTTTAGCGAATAATCTTTAGATTGGTGATTAATCTTTTCTTTGTGTTTAGGAACATCTTTTTCAGGAAATTGAGTAATGGTGAGAGACAGATTAGGGGACATAGACACAGGCCTCTTACCTGGATTTGGCAAACTCATCTGGAGGGTATGAGACAGAGTGTCTTGGCAGGAAATACTCTCCAAGCTTTGTATTGGGTGAACCAACTTAACTTCATTGTTAGTTGGTTGAAAACTAGTACTCTGAGTAAGGTTGTTGATGGCATTTTGTACAGGAGAGTGGATCAAGGGCTGCTTTTGGACTATTTGAGGAGTCAGTAGTTTTTTTTTAGGCAATGCAGGTTGGCAGGTTTCAGTAATTGCTTGAGTTTTGCTAGAATTTATTATTATTAATAATAATAATAACACTTGACACAAATCTCACCTTTATAAAACTATCAGACAACATAATATCATCAGCAAACAAGAAACTTAATATATTAAAAACCATTGCCACCACAGACTTTATAAACAACAGACAGACATCCACCAACATATACAAACAATATATTCGTCTCTAAAATACGCCTCTTCAATTTGGCACCCACTACTGACTAAAAACAACATAAAGAAACTCCAAACATCACAAAACAAAGCACTGAGAATCATACCAGGATGTACTGTATATCATCTACACCACAACAACACCTACACAAAGAAACCAAAATACTACCCATAGAGATACACCTGGACATGATAGGCACACAATTCTTTGCCTAAACTAAAACACCCCAACATCCATGCCACATTACCCTTTCCAACCCCATCCACCACAGACTCAAACAACCTCCTTCTTCAGCTCTATATTACAAACAAATTCTGAGCAACATTCCACCTCCACCAAACAAATCCACATGACACTAGCAGAAAACTACCTAAGACGCAGACCACCAAATGACATTTCAAACAAACATCCACCAGAAATAGCACAAAAATTCAACTAGCTGGCCAGTATCTTTGGCCAAATTAAGATGCGACCACCACCCAAACTTATAATACTACAAACACAGATTCTACATCAACCAACCACTACAAAATCTGTCTGAACTGTAACCAGGTCCCGGAAAACACAGCCCACTTTCTATTCTCCTGTCAATCTAACTCTCAACCCAGAGCAATCTGGAACATTTCAACCCTGGAAGATCTCTGGAGGAGGCTAGCTGTGTCAGCAGGGTATTTGAACACAGTATGGAATCTATGATGAAAGAGTGCTCAGGGGTGAGAAACTTAGAAGGTATTTAAAGAAATATTTATATTTAAAGAAAATGTGACTATTACTTTGTTCCCAAAAGACTGTCAGATCCTATACTTCCAACCATATAGATAACTTATTGAGTAAACTTAACAGAATCTTTAAGACTAAAAATATTAACTACTTGAATATTTGAATTGACCATGGAGAAAAGTTAAAAAAAATAGGATCCAGTCCTATACTTCTGATGATATAAGAGAATATGCATAGTTCAAAGAATTTAGAGGAAAAGAGTAAAGGACTTCTATAGTTAGTATCAACTCTATCTTTAATTTTATTTAGCAACCTTAAATTAAGATCTGTGCGTATGTTCTTTCTCTGATGATCAGGTGGGCACTTTAAGAATATATTATTTAACAGTTCGAAGAAGCATCTGCATATAAAGATGAAAATAAAAAAAGTATATATATATTTGAATATATATAATTAATATTTTATGATTAAAATAGTTTTATAATAATTATTTATATTCAAGTCAATACATCTCGATCAAAGATTAAAGCATGATTATTCAACCCAAAATATTAGGCCGGGCGTGAATGAGGGTAGAGTGATTGTAATAGTCATCAGATCCTTCTTTTAATCTTTAGTGTCGGAGAAATCATGTTTTTAAAAGTTTATCATTAAGATACAAACTGGTCCCGTAGGGCAATCTTGTGTAATTACTTGTATTTCAATATTGAATGAATAAATAACACAAGTTTAATTAGTAATTTACCTTGTTGCTCTTGTTGACATAATCTTAGGGAAGTATCGATAAAGTATCTCATTCGCGACAGTATAAATTCCACTATCTTCATGAAAACATTAACACCATATAAAACCTATTGCATATATTAATTTCACTTTGTGGGTAATCGGAACCGAACATAAATAAATCACAAACATACTGCGTAGATAAATACTACTACTAACTCAAGAATTAAGTGGAAGCTTATCGCTCTGTAAGCAAAATGCAACATCGAAAAAATATCGTATGCCAGTCCATAGTGCTCAAGCACCAAACCACGCTCAAACATTTTCACTAGCAAAAAAAATCTTGAAAATAGATGAGCAAGAAGTTTAAGTATAAGAAATTATATCAAGGATACCTTTTATCCAATCGCATATCAAATAAATTCAGAGACAGTGCTTTTGAAATTGAAATTAAACAAGAAATTTTGGAAGGAACTAGGTGATGCAGAACATATAGAGTGGGCGGGGCTTAATTTAGAACACCTTCCTAAATTACCTTTGGAAGTAGCAAAAAAAACAGTAAAAAAAAATCTTTGTACAAAATCCTGAGAAAATCAAAAAGACATGTTTTATGTGAAAACAAGCTTCACACCTCAACAAATTATAAGACTTATATTAACTTTAATTTTACATTAGGCAATCGTCTTTTAAATTTTCAAAATCTATTTTAAAATAAATAAAATTTTGACAAATGAATATAATAATAATTAATAATAATAAAATAATAATAATAATAATTAATAATAATAATAATAATAAATAATAATATAATATAATATAATAATGAATAATAAGTAATATAATATTGCGTGTCCGGTGCAAATGCTTGCTTTAATTTTATTATTATATCTATAAATAATATTTAACATAAATAAAGAAAAATAAAAGAATACATATATATATAATTAATAATATTTATATATATATATATATTTATATATAATATATTTATATTATATATATATATAATATTATTATATGATATATTTATATAATATATATATATATATATATATTATAATATATATATATATATTACAGTAATAGGCTGATATTTATATATAGTTTTAAGGGTATTGAGCAGTCCACAGTATAATTCTCAGGAGGAAATGAATCAATATGGGGGGAAATATTACTATTATGAATAGCTTAAGCCCAAAATATAGTTTACAGACAAAAGAGGAATGGATTCCTGCGTACTTTCCAATATATAGATCACCGGTATTCAAACTATTGATTATATTAAAGGAATACGTATTTATTACCATTTATATTTAAAATGTGCTATCTATTTGAATTGAGTCAGGAAAGTGATATATAATACAGGAAGACCACTGTACCATACCATTGTATTTAGGTCTATTCTTGCTATTGACTAATTAGATTTATTTGAAATATAATACAAATGCATTCCCATGTGCAAATGAGGTTAGCAAGAATTGCTCACTTGTGTTTATGAAACTTTTCTTGACAAATTTGTAGATTATGAGTTAATAAAAAATCTTAGCACATCAAAATTTTCAGTTTCTTTTTGGATTAAAGTTTAAATAATTATGTTTTGCCAATTAGTAATATCCTTTTTCCATTTCTGCAACTTTTCCAAGTTGGCCATGGTGAGATTTTCCCAAATGATTAGATCGTTAATTTTAATCAAATTTTTTTATCAAAATGAATGGAACTTATACACCATTTAGATATTAATTTGAGAATATCAAAATATTGTCTCGTCCTTTGAATTTTAAGTTCGACAATACTCATTTATTAATCATGCAGATGAAAAGTGAATAGTTAGTCTTACATTTAGATGGACAGTGGTTTGGAACACAAAACTGACCCGACAATGCATCTGGTTATGCTCATTAGTTCTTGTGATGTGGCATGTAAGTCTGTTCTCTGCTGTTTGTATATTCCTGCTGCAACAAAATACCTCTAATCCAATTTCTGTTTTCTGTCTGCATTTTTACTTTGAATAATGCCGCTTAACCTAACCTAACCTTTTCTCTACCAACTCCTGGTGTTTGGTCGTTTGGTCTTTGACCCGTAACCCAACCTAAGCTTTTGTCGTGTCTTGTACAACTTTCTTTTGGTGGTCATGTGCTGTTATATACTCCTAAAATTATGTTCGGTCTAGCCAAACTCCTGGTGGTTTATGGTTCTAAAGACCTGATAGCCTAATTATATGTTTGTGTGAGTGAGAAGATAGATAAATCTTCCTTCTGTACAGGTGTTAGGAGAAAAAAGTAAATTAATATTACAAATTGAGTAAATGTAAAGAATATCCCTCGTTTTATTTTGTTTTTTTTTTTGGTGGTAGTTATTACTTTTTTAAGTGTGTGTGTTAGATAAAGAATAAATGCCAACCCAACTTTTGACTTTAATTAGTGCAAAAGATTGTCAGCAAGAATTTTCTATTGGCAACATCAAATTAAAAGTACTGCACACTAGAGGTCCAAATTACAAATTAAGAAATGAATGTAGGGATTAATGTTAATCAATTTGTTACTATAGGCCCTACATTGGATATTAGACTATATTTGTATTTCTTCATCATTTAGAAAAAAGTAAGGACCTGGGACATAGTAAAGATATATATTATAAACATTTTAATTGTTTTATTCAAGCAGGTGCGAAAGGTTTTGTTTCTGCCGCCATGATGATATTTTAAACAAAGTAAATTTTGAATTATCCGAGTAAATTATTATGGATATTAAGAGTTAAATCGAAATAAGGATGAACTTCTTAGGAATATGTTCTGAATAGCTGTTGATGGTCTAGAAAACTCATAGTATTTTAGCGGTCATATGCTTTTCTTGAACAATAATGTCGATGTTGGACGAGGACGTTTGCCGGTAAGATTAAAAATTATTATTATTATTCCACTGTTTAAAATAAAGCATTGATATAGATGAAAAAAAAAAAATTAAATTTCCAACATATTAGTAACTTGACACATTCTTGACAAGTTCCTTAAGGAAGACAAAGAAAGAAATCCTTCATACAAACTCTTACACATTGAACCTCTCTCCAGGAAGGTTGTAAGCCTCCTTCTTTAGAGTTGTTGAGACTTAAGGACAACGTAATACAAGAAGTGGAATAGATTTTTTTTGCTTAGTTTAAGTTTGGATGAAGAATTTCCTAGTTTTTGTCTTTCTTAAAAAACTTTTTTAAAGAATTCAAAGATCTTAATATTATTTTATTATAAACTTATCATTAACAAATCAATCTTTTTTATAAAAACAAATACTTTACCAGCGCATACAGATTAAAGGACTAAATTATTAGTTATTATTATTATTATTATATTAGTTATTATATTATTATATATATTATTATTATTATTATTATTATTATTATTTTATAAAACTGTATAATCTTCAAATTTATCTTTTCCACAGAAAGAAATAATTTACTCCCTCATACATGTCCAAAGATTGAAAATGAAATAAAAGATGAAAGCCTTTGATTTTTGAGGAAGAATATTTGGAGACTGATCAACATATTAGAACAAATTTCTGGATTAGAAGAAAGTTTGGTAAGGAATAGAGGATTAACAGCTAGTTTTATTTGCGTTTCTAAAGGGATTTCAAACTTTTATTCTATGAGGTTTATTTTTATGAATTATTATTTTACTTATGGGATAATATTTTCTGTGACTTTCCAAGTTACAAGGGCAGAAGGGTTACACAATTCAAGTTTAATATTGCATTGGTAACGATTCAATTTATTTTCCTCTTCATAACTTGATTGAATGTATTCAATGAAGAAACGGAATATTATATTGATTAATCATCGTGTCGTGTCAAGAGTTCGAATGGGACTGTTAAAGCTGAATTAGGAGATCTTTGATAAGATCATGTTTATCGTTGTTTAACTCGTCTGGGTAGATCATTAGTCTCTCCGATGTAAAACAGAAGGACATCTATAGCAGGGTATTTATAAATGCATTGCGTTTGAAAAGTATTAATTTAAGGGGTTTAAAAACTTTTTTCAACAGGGAATTGTATTACTTTTTTATAAAGCGAATATTTTGGGAAGATGTTCTAATGATAATGATTTTATTTAAATGATAAGACATGGATAAAAGAAAAAGTGGTGTGAAGGAATGGAAGAAAAAGTTACTATTAGGGAGAATTTTTGTTGCTTGCGAATAGCTTAAAGCACTTCCTTAAGGTGAAAGTTTAGATTTGATGAAAGTAAAAAAAGAAATTAGTTTCTGTGAGAGACTTAGGAAGAGAGCAAAACTCGAAAGGCTCTAAAAGAAATAGAGAAAGGCAGTTAGTGTAGCTATTAAGGTTATATGTATGAGTCGAAAACAAATGTATGAAGAAGAAGTTGGTTTTCTGTAACAGCAGAGGACTAGATGTTGAGAGTCATTTTCCATAAATTAATAGATACAAAGAAAATGGCTACGAGAAAAGTTTAATATAGTAATTCATGTGGATGGAAGATAGTAGGTGCCCAATTTTTCTATGAATGTATTGATAATATTTGAGAGTCATGTAATGAATTAATTATATATGATGTTCTAAAATTGGATGAGGCGCAAAACAGCCTCGAAAATCCACATAACGAAGCCATGTGGCATTAGAAATGAGTAAGGGTCCATTGAATAATTGTAAGTAAGGTGTTCAAAAGCCCGGTTCCATCCAGAGAAATATTGCCTTAATAGTTGCAGTATAGCGAGAACCCATGAGAGTGCCATAAGTTGTTAAAAAAGGAGAATATGTTAAAGTAAAGAAAACTGTGATCAAGTTGTGAGAGAAAATAAGTTGCTTAAAATTGTCTCTTCAATCTAAAGGTAATGTTTTATTTCTTGAATATAAATTTTCTCAGTAAAGTACATAGTAAATGGAACAGGTACGGAAGTGAAAAGGGAGGTGACGTTAAACAAAGCTAAGAAATTGTGTGTGTGAGGATTAAGTGTATTGAATACATTAGGAGGAAATCTCTTACTGATGAAGAGGGAAGGTGGTGAAATTTTGCCGTATTAATGGTTTTGAGAAGATAACCAGGAAAAAAGTTATAAGTAGGCAATTAGTTGAAATGATTAGGGGGTAAAGGGTGACTAGGCTTGTGGATCCTTTGGCAAGCCAAAAGAAAAGTTGGGCAAGATCAGTCATGGTTACGCCATTATTTTATAATATATTAAAGAAAGTATTTATACACTTGCGTTCAAGAATAAATAATATTATAATAAATATGATATATATATATATTTATAAGTACATAAAATAGATATATGAAGTATATAGAATTTATATATATATATATAAATATTATATATATATATATATAATATAATATTAGATAATGTATATATATATATAGATATAATATAGATATAGGTTGGCACCCCGCTCATTTAGGGTAGTCGCTTAGCGCACCTCCGCCTGCGATAAAACGTATGTCCCGTAGCGCTTCCTCCGAATCTACATTGTATTTAGCACCTTAAACAAACCATCGCCTCTACCCCGCACGTGCCGCACGTCTACCCGCTGAATAAATGTTGCGACTTCAGCCCAAAATCTTCCCTCCACCTCCACTCTCAGCTCTTAAAAAGTTTAGATATCTTTAAAAAGTTTATTTATAATATTATATGAAAAATTCAATGAATATTACAATCCTCTCCAAAATATTTCCACTCCTCTGCCAAATGGACTGTCTTCAAAGACAGAGAGCCATATTACCTTTCAAAAAATTAGTGCTCAAAATTAAAAGCAGTTGAGGCTGACCTCTTTGCCCTCAAAACATATCCCCACCATGTTACTAAATATTGCGTCTACAGCCGCAGAACTAGGGGAAGATAGGTTTTTATTATATAATTCTTCGAACAAGGTTCTAACCCAAATTCTGCCTATTGCGTGCCAAAGGGAAAGAGCCTTCCTTGTAAGAAAGGAGTGCTGGTTGTTAGTTCACGGTGCATATTCCAGCAGCCATTGCTTATAAACCTTTAAGTCAATAAACCTTAAATCATCTGCCTTTCCTTCTCGAAATCACTCCTTAGACCAAACCTTCCACCCGATAAAAGTATAGGTATCATTTTCCCGCGTGCGAAAAGACTTTAGGTGAGAACCTGAAAGCCTGACTCCTGACAGAGTCGATGCCTAATTGTGCTTAGTATCAGTCATGGTAGACAAAGTTAAAAATAACAACATAATAAATACATATTATAAGTATAATTATAATATTATATATATAAATATATAATAGTATTATATATATAATAGTTATACTATATTATATATAAATATATATATATATAATATAGATAGATATATGTTAATCAAACACCTTTAAAACCAAAATATATATATATATATATATATATATATATATATATATATATATTATATATATATTATAAATAATATATATATAAATATAAATTTTAAACAATAAACTTTTATTAATATAAATATATTAAATATAAAATATATATAATAATCATCTGACTGTTATAAATATTTATTAATTAATGTATATATTTATATAATAATAGTTGATATTATATATATTATATATATATATATTATAATATCTTATATATATATATATATTATATATATATATACTATATATAAGATATATAATTATATATATATATATATATATATATAGATTATGATATATATTATATGTATATAAAAATAGATATTAAAATTGTTACTGCATAATTTATATTAAAATTAATTTATTATATAAGGATATTTTTATTTGTCATTTTATTATATAGTAATACTATATATACTTTAAAATATAAATATATATGAATACTTCAGAGTACATAATATATATTGATTAAATTATACAGAATCCTATGTCCTCAGATTAGACGAATTAATATATTTATGTAGTATAAAGTATAACAACATTTATTATATATAAATATATATATTTTATATATGGGTACTAGTAAACGATCAATACACCTATATAAATATATATGAAGAAATAAGTAAACTATAATAGTAAAAATTATATGTTAATTTGAATTCTATGTAAAACAACCAAATAATTTAGATACCGTGATACATATATATAAGGTGAAAATCTATCCTACAAAAGTCATTATATAAAATTTACTATTATTATAAAGTATATTGCAAACTTTGATACCAATATACGTATATTATGTACCTATACAATAATAAATATATATTAATATATAATATATATATATTCGTTTCCAAAATAATTACTCGTATTATACTATAGTAAAAAGTAACTAAAGTGAAATCACACTAACTATATATACTATATAATATAACATCATACTCAACTACTTTACCATAGTATAAGTGGACTAACAGATTCGAGCGAGCCGAAACAACACTAATGGGTACAGGAAAGGCAGGAGATACTTCGGATCTGTTGTTTGCTTAAGAAATCAGTGTTGCGAGAAGAGCTGGGAATTTAATAAACCAGCATATATAGCCTTCTTGGACCTAAGAAAGCATTTGACTTCGGTAACCAGAGCCAACTTTGGGAAGGATGTTGGGAAAAGTTGTACGGGAGTGAGTAGAAAGTATTAGAGGAGGCAATTAAAAAAGCTTGTATTAAGCGTTTGTGAGTGTAAAGTGAGAACAGAATGTAAAAATTGGAGAATGGTTTGGGTGGAGACGGGAGTTAGACAGACAGAGTAGTGTCCTGTCTCCCTTACTCTTATAGCTTATAGTATTAATCAGAAATGTTAAAGAGAATTTCACCGATCTGATTGATGATTAAATGGTGTCATGCGGTATGATTTTGATTTGAATGTTGGGAGAGGGTAAAGTTATTGAGAGACTATGGGGAAAGTTTTGACAAAATTGAAGGAGATTGTTAGAGATGAATACAGAAAAGACTGTGATAATGAGAGTGGGAGGAAGAGAGGATGGGGAGAAGTGGAGATCGTCATTAGTGTGAAAGATGAGAAACTTGTGGAAATCAGTTTAAGTTTACAACTGGATGTGTGAGTAACGTATTTACAAGGCAAGTAGAGAGATGTTTACGGGGAAGTTGGATGCAAAAAATGGAAAAAAATACGGAAGAACAATGAGAGAGCTATATCCAATTTTATGAAGGACCGGGTGATGAATATAAAAGTGAAGAAGATTCAATTTGGTGATAGCATACTTGGTCCGCATCCTTTAAAACACAAAGAAAACTTGAAAGCATTACACAAGAGAGGAAAAAAGGATCTTAGCTGCTGAAATGAAGGAAGACGAGGAGAGATAGAGTGAGAAACGAATGGGTTGGAGAGAGTTGGTGTGGGCCCCTGTGTTGAACAGATAGATTATTCGGCGAGCATTGGAATGGGGGTGGCATATTAATAAGGCATCCGAAAGAACGAGTCGTCAGGAGTTAGATAAAAAGGTGGTGGTGGAGAGTTGTAGAGAGTAGGCCGATGAGGAAGACCGGAAGAGGAAAAGATGCGCGTTGAGTAACCTAAGAAAAGATCATGGACTGACCCTAGAGATTGCGCCAGTGATGAGGGATGGTAAATAGTACTTCTAGAAAGGACGCGTGGAAATCGATTTTGAATCTCCGCTGACAGGCCGGTAGGCCTCCCTGAGGAAGACGTAAGACGTAAGTAATATAAATTAATATATATGTATATATATATATATATATATTATATATATATATATATAATATATATATAATATATATATACTATATATATATATATTTGGGTTAACACAGAATTGATTTAGATATTGCCTAGTTATATAGATAATAATATAATTGAATTAAAGTTATAGATGAGGGTAATAACCATTTAGTCTATAAAATCAATTTAAATTTATATATTATATATGGTACCTTTAAGGAGATTGATTATTTTTAGTTTAATTATTATTTAAAAAACAATAAGTCTTGGACTAAAAGTATAATTAGTTAAACTTTAAAATAAAAATATATTTCTTTATTATAACCAATAAGAATTCTCACCTAATAAGTAAACTATATTTTTCAATTTTTGTAAAAAGGATGCGGAACAAAAGAGCGGAAACTTTTTTTGGATCCGCACGTGCAAGTCTGCTAATTTCCTGACGACTCCGCACCTAAGCTAGTCCGCACCTATTCTGGTATCCGCTCGGAGCGGATAGCGGACTAGGGGACTAAAGAGCGGAAGTGCCCACCTGATATATATATATAATATTAATATATATATATTATATAATATATAGATATATATATATATATATTATATATATATATATATATATAATATTAATTATAATATATATATATATATGTCCACCTATAATAGTATATATATATATATTATATATAATAATATATATATATATATTTATATATAATACAACTTATTCTTCTACAAAATCAATAATTTTCTAAAAATTTCTTTCAAAAATATTAATTTAATTTAATTAATTAAATGTATTCCTTTTTTATAATTAAAATTATTAATTAATTAAAATGATATTTAATTTTCTTCTAAGATTTCAGTCATTCAGGTTTTACTTGCATTTTCTAATTTTAGCTAAACTCGGCACCGACCCCGGCCCGCTAATCATAGAGCAGCCCCGGCCCCGGCCCCGGCCCCGGCCCGGCCCGGCCCGGCCCCGGCCCGGCCCGGCCCCGGCCCCGGCCCGGCCCCGGCCCCGCCCCGGCCCCGGCCCCGGCCCCGGCCCCGGTTCCGGACCCGGACCCGGACCCGGACCCGGACCAGGACCCGAACCCGGACCCGGACCCGGACCCGGACCCGGACCCGGACCCGGCAAAATTCCCGCCCCGGTCGGTCCCTCCTAATGTGAGTATATATATATATTATATTTAATAGTAATTGATATATATATAATATATTATTATATTATAATATATTGTATACTTATTATAGTATATTATATAAATATATATTAATAAGTTATTAAAACAAGTATTATATAATTATGTATATATATATACTATAATTATTATATATAAAATTTATATATTATATGATATATAGTATATGTAATATAATATATAATATATAGTACATATAGTTTCATACTTATAAAGTATAACCATATATAATATTATAGAATTATATAATATATATATATATATAATGTATAATTAACTAATATGGCCATTATGAATAATAGTATCAGATATAAAATAACTGAAATTAGATATTATTATCAAAATAGATTTAAGAATTTTATATAGTAACCTTCCATTATAAATTATTATGTAATTAATTAATATTAGTTGAATTAAAATATTTATCTTTATATAGATTATATATATTTATATAATAGAATATATATATATATATATAATATATATATATATATATATATATATAATATATATAATATATATATATTATATACTATAATTATCATTATATATAAATTAAAACAATATTATATATATAAATTATTGATATAAATTAATATATATTATATATATGTATAATTTAATATAGATAGATTATAAATATTTATAATAAATGTTACTTTTATTATAGTAATATATATTATATATTATATAATTATATATAACATATATAGTTATAATATATATATATTTATATATAGTATATAAAATATATATATATTTATATATATATAAATATTTATTATTATATATTATTTTTTATTTTATATATTTTTATATATATTATTCTAATATTATATATATAGTAATATATATTTTACGAATACTATGCTATTAAAAAGACAAAGAATCTTAAAACATCTAATTTAATTTTTAGTTTGCATATAATTAAAAATATATTGTATTAATATTTATGACATATATTGAATAATAGAATATAAAATAAATAAAGTATTAATATTAATATAATATATATATATATGCTAATTTATACATATATGGATACGCGTATAATTAGTATATATATATATATATTTATATATTTAGTAGTAGTAATATAATATATATTATAATAAGTATTATAATTATTATAGTATCCTACCCTATAAAACTTTAGTATATATTATATATATATCCAGTGGTTACATAGCTGAAGGATGTTTTGTACATGGTTAGCTAGATATATTATATATAATATATATATAATTTATATATATATATATATATTATATATATAATATATATAGTATATTATGTTATCTAATATATTTGTATGATACATTTCTAAAAACTTATTAGAATAAACGTATGTTTAATTTACACTAATATATAGTAATATATATTATAAAATAATTAATAATCAAAGAAAATTAATTCTTAACCAATAAATATATAAATTAATTAACTTAAATAATCTAATTTAATTAATAAATAACATATTTATATAATAAAATATATTATAATATATAACTTATATATATTAATATTAATTGACTATAAAGTCCATATATATATATAGTATATATCATAATATTAAATGATTATTATATAATTAATATATATAAATATATTAAAAACTAAATTATTCAAAAAAAATATAAAAAAAAATGATAATATATATATAACCATATATATTATACCTATATTATATATACTTACTTACTTATCTCGGATATATATATAGTATAATCATATATTTAATAATATATATTATTATATAATAAAATAGTATAGTATATATATAAGATATTTAGTATATATATTATAGAGAAAATAGATTATATTTATATTATAAAAGAATATATTATATAATTAATAGTTATATGTTATACTATAGTTCTATTATTATAATTAATTTAATATTAATTATTATATATATATAGAATTTAAATTTATAATTAATTATATAATTTATATTATATTATTATATATATATTTATATATTTAATATATAGATATAAGAAATATATTAAATATATGAATTTATTATTTAGAATAATATTATGAATTAATTAAAATTGATCAATGAAAATAAAAAAATTTCAAAGAAATATTAAAAAAAAATATACTATATATTTACAACGCCAAACTGAAAAAGCAAGTGTGCTCGCCATGTCTTATATATCCCATTGCAAATATAGGAGATTATTTTGGTATTTCAGCTACGCGTATTATCCATTAGGTAGTAAGTTATGCAGTAGATACGCAAGGAAAAGCATAAAGTTTAATGTTTTGTTATATCTCTTTAAGATTTTGTATGATTAATTTTCTATGGTTTTTATCTTATTACATCATTTATATTTAAAATTATTTTGATGTTTTTTTCTTTATTAATTATAAAATAATCCTGTTCATTAAAAATAAGATAGGCAACGCCTACCCAGCCTATCCCTTAACTAGGCACTAATATATAATATATATAGATAACCTAATATATCAAAAAATTGTATATATATTATAATAAATAAATATAATATATAATAATTAATTATTAAATAATTTAAATTAAATTATTATTAGGACCGACCGTTAGCCCCGGCCAAAAAATTCATGGAAAACTGGGTTTCTACCGGGGTTAACTGTTAAATTTACCACTAATAATAAGGAATAAAATCAAAAACGATAAAGTAAAGTATTTAAATCAGTATAAAAAACTAGCTGAAACTATGCAAATAAATAATTATAAAATACAATAATAAATATAAATCAATTTTTAATTTTCGTAAATAATATTACTATATTATTTCAAATATTAAATTGAGGCCAAAATTATGATAATAATTAATAAAAGAGTAATTTATTCGATTAGTTTAATTAAACATAAAAATATTCGAAAATTGATATATCAAACGAATCGGAAAAGTAAATAAAATATAATGTTTAAAAAGTTAATGTATTAATATTTATTTAAAGTAAATATCTTGTAAGAAAATCAAAACAAATTTTCTCGAAATCTCTTAATTCAAATTACTTTATTTAATTGAATTACATTCAGGTATAATAATTATATATAATATAATATATAGATATATTATATTAAAATTTATACTATATATAATATATATATAATATATATATATAAATATATTATATATATATATATACTATATATATATTATATATATATATAATATATAATAATACTATATATATACTATATAATATATAAAGTATATAAATATTAATATATAATATATATTATATATATATATATATATAATTATATATAATATATATAATAATATATTTACAAAAATATATTTATTTAATTGAATTAAATATATACTATATATATATATAATATATATATATTATATATAATATATATATATATATATAAATATATATATATATATATTATATATAATATATAATATATATATATATATATAATATATATATATATAATAATAATATTATTATATAATATATATTATATATATATATATATATATATTATATATAAATAATATATATTATATATATATATATATAGTATATATATATATATTATTATATATATATAAATACATATATATATATATATATATATATATATACTATTATATATAATAATATAATATATATATTATATAGAATATATATATAATATATATAATAATATATATATATGTATATATAATATATATATATATATATAAATAATATATAATTAATATTATATAATAATTAGATATAATATAATAATATAATATAATATATATATATATATATATAATATATATACATATAGATTATAATATATAAAATTATATAGATATATAAATATAAAATAATATATATATATATATATATATTAATATGTAATTATATAAATATAGTTATATATATATATATATATATAATATATTATATATATATATATATATAGTATATATAAATTATATATATATATATATAATTATATATATATATATATTAATAATATATAATATATATTATATAAATAATATATGTATGTATATATATATATAATAATAATATAATTATATATATAATAATATATAATATAAATATATTATATATATATAATAATATATTTATATATATATATATATATATAATATATAATTAATATATATATATGAAATATGTCACCCGAGAAAATTAAAATATACTTAATAAAAATTCAAAATAAATTAATGAAATAAAAAACAAAACAAAGTAACCATTAGCTTTCGCTAAGACAATCAAAAGCCTCTGTCCGATGGAATGATTCAAGAATATACAAAAAGAAAAATAAATGAAAAATATTAGAGTATAACTGTAATTAAAGTATAACTCATCAACCTTAAGGCATCCTGAATTTAAGAGTATAGAATTTTGAATAAAGTCAAGGCTCACTTCGCACTTGTAATTTGTAATAAAAATTTATTCAGTATTTGATGTATTATGACGATTCATTATTATTTTCCTCTTCATAACTTGAATTGATGATATGTCAATGGAGAAACGGAAAATATTATATGATTGTATTTTATGGTCTGCAGGTTCGATGACTTTAAGCTGAAATTAGGAGAATCTTTGATAGGATCATGTTATGTTGTTTAAATCGTCTGCGGTAACATCATTAGTTCCCGATGATGTAAACAGAGGGACAGTCATGAGCAGGGAAATTTTATTAAATCATTGCGTTTGACTAAGTATTAAGTTTTGAAGGGGTGTTTAAAAGACTTTTTTCAAGGAATTGTATTACTTTTTATAAGCAATGATTTTTGGGAAGATGTCTTTTTAATTGATGATTTAATATGATAAGGAATGCGAAGAATAGAAAAAGTGTGTGAGGAATGGAAGGTGGTTACTATTAAGAATTTTTTGTTTGGCTTTGCGAATGTTAATAATTGACATAAGGAGGATATTTTAGTTTGATGAAAGTAAAAAAAAGAAAATGAGTTTTCTGTTGAGAGATTTAGGAGGAGAGCAAACTCGAAGGGCTCTAAGATAGAGGGCAATTAGTGTAGCTAAAGTTAATTTTGTGTTATATGTATGAGTCGAAACCAATGTATAATGAGAGGTATAGAAGTGGGTTTCTGTAGACATACAAGAATTATGTTTTTTCCATGAAATTAAAGATATCAAAAAAGGTAGAGAAAATATAGGTAATCATGAAGAATTAGAACTTCAACCTGATGTGTAATAAGTTGTTAAAATGAAATTATATTGATGCATTTGGTAAGTGCGCAAACACGTCTTCACATAACGAACCATGTTGGGCATTAAAAGAAGGGTTGTATGAAGAATGTAGTGGTGTCAAGTTCCATAAAATTTGCTTAAAGTGGCAGAATAAGGGAGAACCATTGGAGGAGCCATAAGGTTGTTGTAAAAGAATGTTTAAAGTAAAGATACAACTCAAGTGTGAAAGAAATAAGTTGCTTAAGAAGGGAAAAGGAATTTAAAGTGATGTTATGTTCTTGGAATAAGTTTCGAGTAATTTAGAGTTAAAGTCGGACAGGATACGGGAAGTGAAAAGGGACAGGTGACGTCAAAGCTAAGAAATTGGTAGTGTGGAAGGATTAAGTGTAGAATACGTTGTATGAAATCTCTGTACTGATGAGATGGAGGTGAAATTTGCCGATTAATGTTTGAGAAATAAACCAGAAAAAAGTTTATCTAAGTACGTGCAAATTAGGTTATTGAAATATAGCGTAAGGGGTGACTAGGCTTGTGAATCTTTGGCAAGCCATAGAAGTGGCAAGTCAGTCGATGTACGCCTTATTTTATTATAAATGTCGGGTATATTACTACTTGCGTTCAAGTAAATTTATATTATATTATATATATATATATCATAATAATATATATATAATATATATATATATATATAGTAATATATATAATATATTATATATATATGATAATTAATATATTATTATTATATCATCAGAGGTGGCCACCCCGCTCATTAGGGTAGTCCGCTAGCGCACCTCCTCACCTCGATAAAACGTAGTCCGCTAGCGCTCCTCCGCACTTATTTAAACCATCAAACCTCCGCTTTCGCAAAGTCGACGTCGCACGTCTTCCCGCTAATAATTGCGACTTCACAAAATCTTTTATATTAATACTAAATAGATAATTCTTAAAAAGTTTATCCGATGTCCGAATGTTTTTTGTGTTATAAATTTATATGAATGAAATTCCAATGAATTATTTTACAAAATGCTCTAAGATTTCTCACTTCCTCTCAATGTCGCTTTCATAAGTGACAAAAGATCCATATACCTTTCAAAATGATTATTGCTACAAAATTAAAAAAGCATTTTAATGCTAGAACCTAACCCTTATAAAAAGCCAACTCGAGAATTATTCCCCACCATTACTAAAAATATTTTGCTCATCACCGCAGAACTAGGAGAGTATTATATTTTCAGTGACAAGTTCAACAAATTACTGCCTATGCGTGCAAGGGAAAGACTTCTTTGTGAATGAAGAGATGCCTGGTGTTAGTTCACTTCCAGCAATCCATTGCTTAATTTATGGTCCTCACCTAAATCATTCTGCCATCCACTATCTGAATATTGTGACCACCTGCATCCACCCATAAAAAGTCTATGTCGTTCCAAGACTTTAGTAGAATCCATGAAAACCCCTTGACTCCTGCAGAGTCGATGCTAACTAAACGTATTATATAGGGTAGCTATATATATATATAATATAATATAATATATATATATACGTATAGTATGTATATAATATATAAAAATTTATTACCTATAATATATATATATATATTTATATATAATATATATATATAATATATTATATATGCTATTTAAAAGTGTAAACCAAATTTTATTTATCAATTAAATATATTATAATATATAATTATATAATATATATAATATTATTATATATATATAATATATATATATATATATATATATAATATATAGAATATATTTTAATATATAAAATATATATAAAATATATATATAGTAAACATAATAATATATATATATATATATATATATATATATAGTATAATAATAATAATATATATAAAATTATATATGTATCATATATAATTAATATATATATATAATATATAATATAATATATATATGTATATATATATTTATATATATAATTTATATAATTATATATATATATAGTACTTATATATTATATAATATAATATATATAATATATATTAATTTAATTATATATATATATATATAAAGATATATACTCTATAATAATAGTATATATATATTATATATATATATATTATATATATAAATATTTATCGTTATAGTATATATATATATATATAATATATAGCTATATAATATATAATATATATATATTATATTATTTATACTATGTTAATTCTATTCTATTAAAAACAACCACCAAAATAAGAATATAGTAGAATATATATAGATAGAATAAATATATATAAGTTATTCATAAATATAAATAATAATATATATATATATGAGTATATATATAGTATAGGATAAATATAATATTTAGTGGGATACAGTTAAGGGAGAGAAACATATGGTACAGGAAGGGCTAGGAGTACTTCGGATCTGGGTGTTTGCTTTAAAATAGTGTTGGAGAGAAGAGCTGTGAATGAATTTAATTATAACAGCATATATAGCCTTCGTGGACCTTAAGAAAGTCATTTGACTCAGGTACCCAGAGCCAGACTTGCGCGAGGATGTTGGGGGAAGTGTACAGAGTGAGGAAAGACTGAGGAGAGCAATAAAAAAGGCTGTATAGCGTGTAGTTGAGTGAAAGTGAGAAAACAAAAATGTAAAAATGAGAAAAATGTTTGAGGTGGGACGGGAGTCAAGACAGGGTAGTTGTCCTTACTCCCTTTACTCCTTTAGTAAGCTACTAGATGTAAAATCAGAAATGTTAAGAGGAATTTCGGAATCTGGGATGTGATATAATGGTGATCGGAGGATGGCATGTTGGAGTTGGAGGAGAGTATTGAGAGGATTATGAAAGTTTTGACAGAAATTTGAAGGAGATTGCGTTAGAGATGAATACAGAAAAAACAGTGATAATGAGAGTCGGTAGAGAGGATGAGGGAGAAGTTGAGATCGTCATTGATGATGAAAGATTGAGAAATGTGAATCAGTTTGTTTACCTGGGTGGCGTATTTACAAGCAAAGGGAGGATGTGTACGGGAAGGGGAGGCAAGAAATGGAAAAAAACGGAAGAACAATGAGATCCTTAATCCCAATCTATGAAGGACCGGGTTTAAAAGGATATGTGTATAAATGTTATTTAAGTTTTTACTACATGTATTAAATAGAATTATATATATATATATATAATAAGTATTAATTATATAGAATTAAAATAAATAAATAGGATTGTATAATAATATATTAAATAGTTTCAATACATTATTTTTGATAGCATACTGGTACCCACTTTGACATATGGAGCAGAAACATGGAGCATAACAACAAGAGAGGAAAAAAAAAGGATCGAATATAGCTGACTGAAAGAAGGGAATAGACGAGAGAGATTTTAGAGTGAGAAACAATGGGTAGGAGAGCAGATTTTAGTATGGGGTGCTCCCTGGTATATGAATCAGATAGTATATTGCGAGATTGAGAGTGGGTATACATATGTTAAGGATGCCGGTAAAGAAGTAATGTCCCGTAGGATTTAGTAAAATGTACGAGTGGAAGAAAAAGTGAAGTGGAGCAACAAAGTAAAAGCTGAGGCCGAAAGACCGAGGGGAAATGAATAAGACTACCCGTCGTATTGTTATCCCTAAAGAAGACAATGCCATTGCCGATTATGCCGCCCACTATTCCGCTGTGATCGATAGAGAATGACATTATTATAATCTTCTAGAAAGGGATAAACGCGTGGAAATCGATTTTGTCTCCGCTGACAGGCCGTAGGCTTCCCATGGAAGACGTAAGACGAAGTTTTTAAATATTATTATATATTTAATATTATAATATAATAATATATATATAAATATATAATAAGATATTAATATATAATAAATATATAGAATATAATATATAAATAATTATATATATATCATTTTATATAATATATATTAATATAAGTATATTATAATATATATAGATATATGAATAATATATATATATATATAATATATATATTATATATATATATATTATATAATTATAATATTTAATAGTATATAATATTATCAAATATAAAATAGACTATACATACAGCCTCTTTATAATAAGTGTCCCTACTCATCTAAACCTCCAAAATATATTATGGGCGTATACACAACCATCTTTCTCATTCCAAGCATACACAGAATATTTGATTTAGTATTTGCAGCATTTTAATTTACTAGGTAATTAATTATATCAAAGTAAATTAAAGTTTACTCACATACTTGCGATATGAACAGAGATCTCAAATTACATTTAAAATAGTATCTCATCCTAAAATTTCAATTGTTAGAAATGTTATTTATTTATGAATTTTTTCAAAGTTTACCTTTAAAGAAGACTTTGAGTATCGTACGTATTAGAATCTTTACAATATATATTAAAAACAATAAATCTTAAACTATAATAAAAATTGCAATAAAAATTAGTCATAGAATAAAAACGAATTCACAATAAAAATCAAAATATGCTCAATATAATATAAACCAATACAGACATAATATAATAAGTTAAACATAACACTTTATAAGCCTTATCTAACATGACACGTAGCGGACACCCTTACACAGAGACTAGTCGAATATCTATCCTACTCGTATCGTCTGATCCACCTGCTCGCAATAGCGTTCTGACATAAATAGACCATAGACGACTCCGCACATTTGCAACACCCAAACCCTCCAGTTAAATGATGCCTCAGCACCCCCTCTACATTCATGCACGTTCCGCTACGGTATTTCTGCCACATAAACCAGCCCACTCCAATATAGCCGCGATAAAGACGGAAGGCCCACCTCTGAATGAGCCTAATAAAATCTACTTTACCCTTATATTTTATATAATTGAAAATTAAATGATGCAACGACGAAATAATTTACATACATATGTATAGTTCATACGAATATTATTTTAAATATATATTACTTATTCATCCTCCACCACTATTATTATTACTTAATTTATGATACTCTAAATATCAATATATATATCACCTAATTCCCTTATTTCACTAGAAAATAAATTCAATCTGATGACGATATAAAACACATAATTAATAATATTATTTAAATTTTATATCCACGAAAGTATGAATCCCGTCCATTAAAGTGGACGAAACCGATTTCAATATGGAGTCAGATCCTCATTTATTCATATCTTTATCTCTCTTTCATACTTACCAAGTATTTTAGTATCGAGATAACTTAACTAAAAAATTGTCCTTTACATATAACTATAATAATTAACTAGTCTATCTAAGAGTTTAATACATTTATTTCTTTTTTATATAGATTAAAAATTAATCTTAAATTAATTTAAAGATATATATCTTTTATTTACCAGAGCCTAAAGTTTTAAGACTTTCAGGTTTTGACTTGCATTTCTAATTTAAGCTAACCCTCGGCCCCGACCCCGGCCCCGGCTAAATTAGACCAGCCCCGGCCCCGGCCCCACGTAGCTACCGGTCCCCGGCCACCGGCCCCGGCCCCGGCCCCCCTATATGAGCCCGTTCCCTGCCCGGGGCCCCGTAGACCCCGCCCGGCCCGGCCCGGCCCAGTCCCCGGTATCCGGACCCTGAGACTCCCGACCCGGACCCGTACCATGGAGTACCACGAACCCGAGACCACGGAACCCGACCCAGAACCCGGAACCCCGTGTCCAACATAATCCCACCTCAGTTGTAGGTGAGAGGGGAAAATTATCGGAAAGGTTCGATTTCTTCTAAATCAAGAGTACCCCAATATCCATGATTCAGAAGTCCTGGACAAAAATTCTCTTTCTTCCTTCATTTAACTAAGAACTTAATTTTGTTCTAGAAACATTAATCTTTTTCGTAAGTATCAGTAATATATAAAATTCTAATAGGACTACTATATATCTTAGTATAACTTTCACTTAGTCAATATCATAGCTATATATATATATCACATATTTAACATGATGTGTATAGATGAGTGATATATATATATATTATTAATTTTATCCTAAGGGTTATAAGTTAACATGTGCAGGTGATAGCGTACTACGACGTCACCAATAATCACCTAACTAATTTCTCATTATTGGAACTAACTATATAATATATACAGATTATTAAATTTCTTAGAAAACGACACTCTGAGAGAGAAGGAAAGAAATATAATATCTTAAATATTTTATATGCAATTAAAATACATTATACTTAATTATTAAATAAAAATAGAAATAATTAACAGAACAACATAATGATATATATATATATAAGAATTATTCATCATAAATATGATTTTACTATATAATAGAGAGTTGTACACTGATACTCATAATTATATAATTTTGGTTATAAATAATATTTTTCAGAATATATTAATTACATCAATTAATGGGTTATCATAATGAGCAGAATAAATATTTTGCAATAAGTCAAAATTCAAGCTTAATCAAAGATGTGCGGTGTTGGCAAATTTTTCTTCTTAATAAGGTAAGTCCTTATAATATATTATTATATATTTATATTAGATTATAATATTATATATGTAATTTATTAATTATTATTATTTTATATAGATTTATAATTAATTATTATTATTAATTATATTAATTATTATTAATTATTAATAATATTATATATATATAATAATGTATAATTTATATATAATTATATAATTTAATATATATATAATATATAATATATATAGATATATTAATATATATATTATATTAATTTATTTATATTATATTATTATTATTATATTATATTATTTAGAATTATCATGCATGCAATATTTAATGGAAGGATAATATTTTCGTTTGTAATCATATCGAATTAACAATTATCAATTATTATATATTATTATTATTATTGTATGGTGATAATTAGTAATTAATAATTGTCATGATACGAGTAATTTGGATCCTCACGCTATGACTTATAGAATATATCATTATTTATAAAATTATAGGAAGATATCTTGGTACTAGACCAGTATCGAAATCTAATATATGGTTCCAAGCTTAGTATCTTAAGAGTATTCCCTCTATTCAAATTTTATCATTTTATTAAAAATTATTTTTTTAGATTGACGCTTTATTTTAGTATAATAGATATTATTATACCCGCCGTTAACATTTTGTTAGTGATTTAGTATTATATCTAAATCTTTAGATATCATTACTTATACTCCATTGTAATTGTAAATCATACGACATCATTCCTAATCACTCATCCTTTCTTGTCCGAAAATTCAGTTGTCCACTAATGCCTGAGTTACCCTTCCCATCAAGAATAGAGTTTAAAGTTGTAAATCAGAAAGTAAGTATATATATGAAGAAAAAGAATAGGAACGAACAAAGTCTGAAAAGAAAGCCCAACCTTACCCCCTTATTATCCTTCTAGTTAGATCATCGCAGTTCAGAAAAATCCTAACACCTATTAACCAGCTTCATCAAGGAACAGAGAACGATCTACATACACTATATAGATCCTAGCAATGAGGGCTCACCTTAATTGTCTACAGTTGGACCTATACTACTAAACAAATACCTAATACTCTCATTACACAATAACTCCCGCCAATTCATTACCTATAATTAATTATTCAATCTCTTACTCCATACGCCAGATCACTATCCGTTACACTAACAGGAGACTCCGCTATCTACACATAGTACCGGCAGGCAGTCTACTATATACCATTCTGTCAATCGAAGCCAGTGCAAACTCCACCCAATGTTCTATACGAGTTATCTCCCATGGCGAGTCCTCGTTAACACAGTAGCATCAACTGAGCGTACCATAATATAAATAATAAGATATAACAATATATCGTCAAATTATTTTGATTTTAACTATACTAAATACATACACATAACCAATCCAATGACCAAACCATATATACATTAATTTGTCGTACTTTTAATCTATATATTTTATCCCTCATCGATTTTACACACACTATTTATTACTCCACCATCACCACCACCCCATACCACCACTCCCCATCCCTTTTATAAGCTATCACATTTCCATCAGTTTATCATTCACCTACCAATATTCTAATATCTTCAAACTTATTACTACGAACATCGACCTCCTAAACCAAAATCTCACCTCCCCACACCATCAGATCACATCTTACTGTACTTTAAGTACCCCATTATTAACCATGAACACAGCATCATTCACTATATTTCCAAGATTACCCAATAATAGTTCACAAACTATAGCTATACCAACACATAAAAGAACATATCAATTTACACTCTCAATCAGTGTTAAGCACTAGCGCTAATATCTTCATCAGAAGTCCAATCTATTCATTCACTCCCTAATACTACCACCAAGAGAGCACACTCTTTAAATCTCGCATCATTAAAGTAAATATCCAACCCATCCTACAATCTCTAACAAAACTGTCTCCATCGTCTACCTATTGGCGATCATGGTTGAAATCCACTTGACACACATACACGAGAATTGTCCATTACTACAGTACTATAGACCCAGATTCTCGAGAACAACGATTTGTCTTGTACTCAAATTGCTGTCACAACCGTACATCTATCCGCAACACCATGGACTCACATCCCACTATAACGAACCTTAATAAATACCTTAACTTCAATTGTTCATACATATACATTATTCAACACCTCCTTATTACTAACTATCCCTTATTAGAAAATCCGATAATAATAGATATATATTACCAAATAACATCATCTACTTCTCTTCAAGATTCGCTACATTAAATATACCAAATTATCCGCATATTTTCAATAATAATGCAAAATTTTTCACTTTATCATTAATTTCAATATTTAACACAAAATCGAGTACAGAACCTACTATTACTAACCCTAAATCCTACGCGATTTGGGGATTTTTCGAAGCTGAAACCAATATTAATACTAAATAATTTAAAATAACCAATAAATCAGTATCATTAACATCTCTGACTTTTAACTTCTTATTTATAAAAATTAAAATTATTATATTATAAGATAATTATATATATATATATAATAATATATAATAGTTACCAATAAGTGGGTAATAGGTATACAATAAAGTCCAAATACTCTACTACGTTCACCTAACTCTGAGTTATACATATGCTAACCCGACTAAACATAGACATTTAATTAAATGTATCATCTATGAGCTAAAAGGTAATATAATATCTAGCAAGATAAGCCTTAGAAGCCACGCCCAAACAAATATTTTGTAAATATAACTATTAAGGCTCGAAGCTCACGAGACAAAATCTCTTACAGATTCCTAACAAAATCATAACTAATAAACTAGAATTCTACATAAGAATCGTAGAATAAATAATAAGTAAAAAATATTAATTTTACATTTTAACATTAATTACACTATGTAATATGAAAGTAAAAGAATTGATTTTTATTTGTTTAGTCAGTAAGTAATAATTTATTTATGGATGGCTAATAATGAGATAGAAATAGTACTAGGGTAATATATTAAAGTTAATAACGGGTAGAAATTACTATTATACTATAGTATATATACCAGTGGAGGTATATAAGAAGGATAATAAGTATATATATATAGAATATGTGATAATATTAGTCACCTAAAGATACATCAAGTATATTCAATACTATATGTAGTATAAAAAATAATAATTAAATACGTAGTATAAATATAATATAACATGAATGTGTATTGATAAAAACGGTACAGAGGTAAAATAAGATATAATAGTCAAGTAGACGTACCACATCATAGATACTAGTCCGAAGAGGAAAAATAAATTATGTAAATAAAAGGAAGAGGAGTAGATGGGGGAGGAAAGGGAAAAGAGTGCAGGAGGTTTCACATACCATAGTAGGATAAATATAGAAAGAGTGAGAGAAGGTAGTAGAGAAGGTTGTAGTATAGTATATATGTGTGGAGAGAGAGAGAGAGAGTATAGTGAAGAGAGGAGAGTTGATATATGGATAGTGATAGACTTGAGTATAGATATAGAGAAGATCATATTAATATTTGAAACACTATTTATATATAGCAATATCGTATATATCGCACATATCTAATGCGAGTATATAATATAAGGTTAGTATAATTCAATAACAACCAGCATAAATATATGTGATATCAAAAATCGATTAATAACTATTATATTATAAGTATATCAGATAGAAGTAATATATATAAGTAAATAGAAAGTATTTGATAATCTCAGGCTATATGAGTCTCATATATGATTAGCAGATCATTAGATGGTGGTGGCAATATGAGATGAGAGGCGAAAGAACTGTTAAGGAACAAAAAAAGGCACAGGTCAAAAAAGCGTATATATAATATATATATAATATACAAGAAGTAGAGAAAAAAATAGTAACATACAGAATAAATGAGACCAAATCATTGAAAAGCGTATATCCAACTCTATATACTAAAGAGGTTGTCATAAAGATTAGTTAAATATAAAAGATAGCAATAATACCTGTATTTATATAGTAAAATAGTATATAGGAAACTAGTATAAAAAACTACAAGGATTTAATTGATTGCACCAAAACACCAAAATCATCTATTCTACAAATATGCTTAGCAGGTTAGTGGGAATATTTAAGAAATATAATGAATGTAAAAGTACTAAATGTAGCCATGAAAGTGCATTAATAATAGTGAGAACTAATTATATTATATATATATATATACTATACAATATATATAATCTATAGCCATAGTAATATAATAAAAATATACAATAAAATAAATATATATAGAAAAAATAATAAAATAGAAATATTAATAATAAAGAGGGTGAATATTTTAAGAACATAAGAAAAAAAAGAAGACACTATAACGGAGTATAAATACATGTATGCATCAATAATATATCACTATATAATATATATTACTATATATATAGTACAGAATATAAATAGATTTTATAATAATATAAGATAATAAGAAAAGAAAACACTAAGGTAAAGTAATCAAGTATAATATAAAATAGAAAGAGTAAAAGGTAATATATATATATATATATATAATTATATTTATGCAGAAGAGTATAAATAAGAAGAAAGAATAAGTATGTTAAATCACAGGTAGAACATTATTATAGGTAAAGATATAGAGAAACTCATATAGTAGTATTTATAGTAAGATAAGATATAAAAGCTAGAAATACCAATTATAACAAAAAGTAAAAGGTAAATACCTAACAACATGTAACAACTAACAAGAGGAATTATCACTGTATATGACAACAGTACAATAAGTTACATAAGTAAATTTGTAAAATAAGAGAGTAGATCCGTATAAGACTAGTATAGTATAGAACACCGTCAGAAAGATAAGAATAACACAGTATATCAGTATCTGTACACTAAGTTAATATAGTATAGAAAATGTTATTAGAAAGTATAGTCAAAAAGAATATTTTTAATTGTATATATATATATAGTAGGCGTTTAAAAAACATATGACAGAATCACTGACAAGGTAAATCATGAAGAGTCAGGGAAAGAATAAAATATATAGTAAGTTATATAGTATACGGGTAAAATATCATAAGGAAAGTACTAGTAAAAAGTAGTATATATATGATCCTTAGATAATCGGATACTATTATATGGTATTAGTAGAAAACTATTAGAAGGTAGAGAGAAACAAGATAAAAGTATTATAATTATTATCACCTATATTGTATATTCATTGTAATTTAGACGTATATATAAATATATATATATAATATTATATATAGGTAAAAGTAAAGAGAATATAAGTAAGCTGAATTGTGTAAAATAATAACTTATATCAGTATGTATACGACCAAGAGTGAGAGAGGAAGAGAGAGAACGGGACACGTGGTGAAGTATTGGTGGCTAATAAGATATGGATAATAGTAATCATCAGATTCTCAGCGGATACATTGCAAAGTAATATTAATATTGAAACGTTAGAAAACGCGTAAAGGCTAGTATGAGTAAGTATAACTAGTATAGTAATATAATAAGAAGAGTAGGTAGATAGCGTTAAATATATCACTTAGAGGTTGATAGGTTTAATACATAAGGGATGACTAGAGGGTAAAAACACGAGAATAAAAAAACGTAAGACAATACTTTATAGCATACTATATATATATATATATTATCCACTAAGATAAGAGAACGGAAATATTGTGAAGGTAGACTACCTGCCATAACAATGTGCATCAAGTAAGTAGATTATAATTATACTCCGACCATGCTGTATATATATATAATGATAGCTGAAATCGAGGTTTATATCATTACTAGAATATAGAGAGATTAGATAACAGCGTAAGGAAAAGCCATAAGAGCAAGACTGGATAAACAGATAACAATAATAATAGGATCAGATAATATATAAGATAACCAGAGAACTGGAGAGTAAGATAATAGAGGAGTGGTAAAACATAGTGGGTATAATAGTAGACATCTAGGAAAAGATGCATCCTAGTCCCGTAAAAAGAATAAGTTAGATATGGATACATACTATCAGGAGAAGAATACAGAGTATTGAACAAGAAAGAGATCCTGAATCAGACCACTACCGCTTAAAAAATATCCTACCTTAAATATCCAATAGAACTATGCGTGTAAAGGTAAAAGCATAAGTTCAGTCCGACATCGAGACGTAACACAGCCTATAAAAGCGCAAATCAGTAAAGACCATTACTGGCATACAGTAGAACATATGTTATGAAAGCCATTCCTAATAGCAAAGAAAATGAAGAGAACGGAGAATTAGAGCTTTAAATTGAATTTCAATTCCCGAGTTGAAAATGAAGAGAAGTGCAATTTTTTTCTAAATTTTATTATACCTTTTTAAGAAATTCGTTTCAGTTAAAAATAAAGGATCAACAAAGATAAATAGAAATTACTTGTTGATTAATTTAAAAAACCAAATAACAATTTTTCACTATGTAATAGTGAAAAGTACTTCTGTGTAATATCTTAAAAATAATTTTATTGATTGACCACGTACAGATGATATAATAATAATAATATGTAACAATTAGAATTATTGTCAGTCATATATATAAGGGAAAATTGTAAAATTCAATAACACTATACAAATATATAGATATATATATACTATAATATATATTAATAATATATAATATATATATTTTTATATATATATTATATATATATATATAATAATATTAATATTAATAAGGATTTAAAATAATAGATAATAAAATAGTATATATAAAATAATAGAAGAGATAATATATATATATTAATATATAATAAATATATAGAGATATATATATAGTATAATAATATAGATATATAAATAGATATATAATAAGATAAGATAAGATATGATATAATATAATAATATAGATAAGATATATATATATTATATATAATTATATTCATATAAGCAATGATTATATATTATTGTATTATGTCGAATAAGACATTTTATAAATATATAGTGCAGCTATTTTTATAAGATTGGTTTTCAAAAGATTTCATACTAAGTATACAACTCATGTTCTAGGATCTTTAGTTTTTAAATGTAGATAATAATCAATATTATATATATTTTATGCACTAGCAAACCACAAAACTAATTATTGTCTTCATTCTTGCCTTTAACCAAAAATAAACATGCCAAGCATACGTTATTTAAGCTATAACTTCTTTGAATTATAGAGTAAAAGTTTAATCATCTACCAGGTAAGTTATCATATCTGTACAATCATTTTATATTATATACGCATTATAAATTCATAAGTAGGACTAAAATAGTACTATAACTTAGTAAAGTTAATACCTACTTGGGAATGTAGCTGTACTGTAAATAAGTATTATCTTAATAAAAATGGGAGACGTCCTTATTACATCGCCTGATGAAGTATACTTAACTTGTTCTCGTCAATTAGGACGTTTATCGTTGTTCTCCTCTCATCTTACTCGGTAGTATGAGAGAGAGCATCATTCAATGATTTTAAAATATCCTAAAGATAATATATATATATAATACGTATTTAGGTTTTAAAACCAATAAATCCATTAGATCTATTATTTACATCATAAAACTTTTGAGAAAAATTTCTACTCTCTTCAGAAAAATTGTAGAAATCTATGAAAAATAAATTATATATAAAGATGTACAAGCCGTGACTCAGAGCTCGTAGTCACAGTTTATTACGACTCGGACTCAAAACTTATGTTACAGTTATTAAATATTGTAAAATAATAATAAATTATAATATTAATCCAAACACCCTGTTATATATTATATTAGGCTATTTCATCATTGTGAATATATAAGAGGAAAGGATAAGCAAAGTAAAACATACTTTAGCAATTGTAATAGAGTGAGAAATAATCAAAATTATCAATCAAATTAAATGTTTATATGCAGCGTAAAATGATTAACGTAAAAAAAAAAAGCATAAATAATTAACAAAATATGGACTTAATATACTTCTTGTAGTTAATGACATTAATAAAACTTCAACATCTTAAATGTAATCTATTTTCTATATCAAAAAATATATCCAAAACAATTGATGACCTGTTGTATCTAATTATAGTCATACCCTTAATTTTTTCATTTCTTAACGTATTTATATACAAATTAATTTAAAATTAAAAGAATATATTTAAATGCTAAATAAAATTAATTAAATTTAATTCATTTACTAAACCAAGGTCCAATTTATATAAAAAAATATAGAGATAATTATTATTATATATCATTATATAAATATATATTTATGTATTATATATATAAACTTATTTGTATATAAATTCAATTCAATATATATATTCTATTAAATTATATATTTTTATTATATAATAATAAAATATGATATAATACCTCAAGAATACTATTAGCAGAAAATATGAGTATATGATGTTATTATTATGTATTGTGAATAGATATAAAAGAATATTATATATCGTGCTCTAATCATTATTCCTAGACGAGTGCTGATTCCCGCCACGATTCCTATAAAGATGATCTAACACCATCCCCACCGAGCTTGACAAACCAGATATATTCTACTTTCCTCATGACAATAAAAACGTCCATTGGTCAATAACTTGCTAACAATTATTAATACCATACTCAAGCGAGGCCAACGGCCAAATTTAATATTCATGACGTCAGCTCGTGATCATACATACTGATAATTATACATTCACTCCAATCACGTCACAACACGCATTTAACGCAATATAAATCATTACACCATAAGTATACAAGTCACCCAATTATATTTCTAGTACTTATTGATATTATACTCATGAAAAAATCTAATTAATTTTTTATTCTATATATTGAAAAATAAAATATAATTAACATAAATAATTAAATAATGATGTATTAAGATAATAATAAATTAAATTATAAATCTTTTAAAAATATAAAAAGATATAGAGCTGAAATGCCATAGGAAAAAATGAACTTCGAATAAAATGCTACAATCAATCAATTATTAACCTTTGTTTATTTCTAGTATTAATATTTAACTATGCTTATATCAAAATAAAAAGCTATTATTAAACTTCTAAAATATTTTTTATTATAAATTTAAATATTATAAATATATATATATATATATATATATATATATAGATATAAATAATATAATATATATTATATATATATATATAATTATATATATACACTATATTATTAATATATAAATAGTATATTATATAATATATAAATATATATAATTAATATATATTTCATAAATATAATAATATTATATTAGAATATAGATTAATATAATATATATAATATATATATTATAAATATATATATATATATATATATTAAATTATATATAATATATTAATAATATTATAATATTAATATATATATATATATATATTTATTATAATAATTAATATAAATATGACAGAGAAAATAGTTCTCATTTATGCACTTTATTATATAAAATATATAATTAATCCATTCATTATAATGTATTTATATATAAGTATTAGACTGATAAATTTATTTACTTACTAATAAAATAGCAAACCTTTTAAATGAACTTTATATTTGACAATATAAAAATTAGTATCAGATAATATATAACCATAACAACAACTATATACACATCATATACACACTCAACACACGGCACATTGGTAATTCTTATTAGGATAAACATTTAATGCGTTGAAGTGATGATATATCAGATTATTGATTAGCTATTCACTATTATATGCTAAAAATTATAATATTATTAATATTTTATAAATAATTTTCACCTTATCTTACGTAACCGAATACCCTGAAAGATAGAGGTGACCTACCGTAGTAGATAAATATGATAGACCAAATGTTTATTATCCAGGAGTAAATTATATATCCCAGATATAACTCATATATATATATTTGTGTTTCTATATAGGTAGTCATAATTAAGCTAGGGATAGGACGGAATTGAGAGCAGAGAGTAAATAACTACCTACTCGTAAAAGAAGACAACTCCTCCAATAGTAGAATAGCGAATTGCCCCCTCGTCGTTCAAACGAAATCTGCTCACAGATAAGTTATTACCTATACTTAACTATTTATTTTTTTTATATAATATATAAATATATATTAAGTACTATATACATATATACTTATATATATATTATTAAATAAAAGGAGTGAGTTATCAACTGACACCTTCGTATCTACTTTT